>PVIU01015242.1:0-49056 GCA_004026605.1 Ondatra zibethicus | reverse complement strand
GGCCCTTTGAATGTGGGTGACAGTTGTATGGCTTGGGAAGACTGTGGGGCCACTGGCAGTGAGATCAGGATTTATTTCTATGGCTTGTTCTGGCTTTTTGGAACCCATTCTCTCTGGAGGGATACCTTGCTCATCTTAAATATAGAGGGGAGGACTTTGGTCCTGTCTCAAAGCAATGTGCTAGACTTTGTTGACTCCCCATGGGAAACCTTACCCTCTCTGAGGAGTGGATCAGAGTGAAATGGGAGTTGGAGGATGGGAGGGAGTGGAAAATGGATTTGGCATGTAAAATGAGAAAAGATAGTTTTTTAAAAAAGATTGTCCTGAAGACTCATGATACCTGACTAGTTTGAGGGTCAGGTGTACAATTGAGCCTTGGCCCTTCAAAGGAGCCCAGTATACTCATAAGTGTATTAAACAGGTATATCTTCTTCACCAACCCAGTAAAGCAAAACAGAACCACACACGCCTAAAGATTCAGCATGTAAAAACAGGCAACACAAGAATTGAAGACATGGATTAAGAAGGATTCTAAACTCCAAGAGTGGGCCATGTGTAGCATGATTAATAAAAGCTCAGAGACAGATATTAGAGTTCAACCTAAAGACCAGAAAAACAAAGCAGCCAGCCACTGCCTCTTACATCTACCTCAGTCTGAAAATGGTCATCCTGTCTCCAGAAAACCTCAAAATGGGACAAGACTGACAGTTATCTCCTCTCATTTTATAATCCTCTCTAGTTCTGAGATTAATGGTATGCATCAACTACCACCTGGTTTCTATGACAAGCTAGTGTGACTACTGGGATTAAAGGTGTGGTCATTGCTGCCTGGTCTGTAAGGCTGACCAGTGTGGCTGTTTTACTTTTATGATCCTCAGACAAGCTTTATTCAAATACAAATGAAATGCCACTGCTTCTCTCCTTTATGTCTAAAATTAAAAAAAGAAGGCTACAACTAATATAAGAAAAACTATATACAATAAGTACAATAATTATATACGATATATATAGGCAATAAATATATCAACAATGTCTAGTCGATTTTCATTTGACAAATCCAAAGAAAATATTCCATATCTATCGTATCTTGGTGATCTCAAAGTCTTATACCTAATTTACTTTCTATCATAACTTGATTTCTGTGTCAGGTAAGCAAAGAAAGCTATAGCTATAACTAGTCTTCAACTCCCTCAGAGACCCAAGGAAAGACCCAATATTAATTAAGTAGGAACTGTAACCAAGCACTTCCAAAAAAGTGAGTAATAATGGAAACAGCTGGCTGCATGGACATTCACCCAAAGTTCCTCTGCAACAGTGGGGTATCAATCTTCAGCCTACAGGCATAGCATATCCAACAGATTTTTCTGTGAAGCAGGATATTCTGAACGGCTATCCCTCCTTGTCTTGACAATGTTTGGCAGTCTCTTTTGTGTCCTACTTATCTAATTAGGGCAGCATACTGTCAGCAGTCAAGGTAGGGGTTTTTTCTTACCCAGTGGCTTACTTTTGCCACAAAGAAAATAAACTCCATGAAGTTTCTTTGATGCCCATTATCTTCTCTGAAATAGATTGGTGTTACCTGGAGCAGACATGTCTCATTGTCATAGAAAAGAGCCTAAGTTATTAAAACATCTTAAATGCCATATTCTGTAGATCTCTGAAGTGTTTGAAGATGACATGTCTATCTAAAATATATCTTTGTTTGATGTTGAAAACATACCTAATGTGAGTATAGGTTCAATTATAGTAGGTAACTAATTACTAACCCTGTATTTCCTTATTATCCTAAACAATTGGTAATAATAGCTTTCAAGGACTAGAAACTTGTATTACATTGTTAAATGAGTTATATAGGAATAATACTTTGAACAAGAATAGAAATATATGCATGGTATGATCTAACAAAATTAATCTTAATATGAAAAATTTGTATATGATGTAAAAAAGCCAATCCAATGTAAAACATTTAAAACTAGTAGTTTCTTTTTAAAAATAGATCCAATAATCTAACTTTTTATCCTACCATATCTATATCCCCCTTTTTTTTAAAAGAAAAAAGAAGCTTGAATCTAATTTCCTTTGTTTGGCTTTTTTTCCTGACCATTATCCATAACAACTTGTAACCAACACACCAAACAAAGACAAACAACCATAGTCCATTTTTTTAAGAATGTGGGCATAGTTTTCTAGACTACTTCCTGCTGATTAGGGGCACTGATAATCTTATGATGTACCAAAGAAAATTTAGAATTACAGTTAAGTCCTGACTAGAGTATCCTGTGAGGCTGGATCATCTCAGCCAGCATCTTGAGGCTGCTCTGGATGTAGAGCTCACAGGAAACTGCAACAGAAACCACAATGCTTCAGATCCAACTCTAAAACGTTGGATCAGCTGAACCATCCACATCTATTGGAGATTTTTCAGGGGTTCTCCCTTGATCAAATCTGACTTTTCTTAACCCAGAATGAATCCACAGCCTCTTACTTCCTGAGGAAACAAATGCAAAACCTCTTCTCCAAAGTAACATATTTTTAAACTTAAATTTTGAAGTCAAGGCATTTTTAATAAATATATAGGTTATAGTAATCCAGTAGCATTTATAATAAAATGGTTTTTTTTTATCAGTTTTGCTCCTTCCTCAACAGTAAAACTATTCAAAGACAACACAACAACATACAGTATCCAGATTCTCTATGTATTTTACATCTTTACATGGAAGCTAAACCAGGGAGGATGGGAACTGGGAACACTAGTTTTTCTCCCAAACCCAGCTGGCTAGGATTGGGTTCCAATTCCTAGAGCTGGAATTCCAATCCCACCTCTGACCTGGGCTGGTGACTAAAAAAAGATCAGACAAATGGCTTTCTCATGGATCCCAAAAGTTGGGTGCCAAATGAAGCACAATAACTAAAACTCAGAGACAGAAATTGGGGTTCAGCCTGAAGACCAGAAAAGCAAAGCAGCCAGCCACTGCCTCTTACCTCTGCCTTAGACTGAAATGTGATCCTGCCTCCAGGAATCTCAGAATGAGACTGAGACTGTGAGTTGTCTCCTCCCATCTTATAATTCTCTCTAGTTCTGGGATTAAGAGAGTGTATCACTACCTCCTGGTTTCTATTGAAAGTAGTATGGCTACTGGGATTAAAGGTGTGTGTCATTACTGCATGGTCTGTAAGGCTGGTCAGCATGGCTGTTTTACTTTTCTGATCCTCAGGCAAACTTTATTTATTAAAATACAAATGAAATGCTACTATAGGCATGTAACGGCCACAGCAGTTTTGGTTTATCTATTAGGCTTGAGTATACACAAAGTCTATGCTCAAGCCTTTGGCTGTAGGTGTATACTCAATGGAAATGCAATTTTTATGAACCAAAAATGCACTCCATGGATGTTCAAGGCTGCCATCAAATTTGAGCAACCCACATTTCCACAGAAGGCAAAATAGAGGAGTGAATACCATACTGGAATCCATACATGGATAAAAGTGGGTGGACTAGAGTGTTCACAGCTCTGATGGACTTCAGAGTCTTAGTAGTGGGTGAAAGACGCTACAGAGAACACACTGAAAGATTTTATCTATGGACAGATTCTAAATAAGAAAACCTGTAGAAAGACTAGTTACCTTTGATGTTGGGGCAAAGGTCCTTTTGCCCACAGATCACTATGAAAACCAGGAATGTTAGTCACACACAAGCTTCTTCTCAATGGAGAAGATAAAATACCTGTTCTCCCACCCAGATGACTGGGAGTGGATATTATTAATGACCTTGTGACCCTTCTGCTATTGGTGAAGGCAGACCTCCCCCATTCTTTTACTATAGAGGAAGACTTCACCCCAAATCCCCCAGAATGCTTACTCCAGACTCTCCCTATACAGTGGCCTTTAGCTCCCAGTTAAACTCATCCTTAGAGGAGATTCCACATAGATTTTAGAGTCTTCTGACCTCTATGCTATTAGTCAGAGACTACACAAGATTTTGGCCCTTTAGCTATATAGAACCCACCCTCAGGGCAATATGTATTTTGTAAGGGAGTACACAGTACTCCTTTCTAAGTAGTCATACCTTAAGCTCCATTGTGCACCTGGATTGGAATGATTGGAAACCTTTCTCCAAATTGTACTGTGTTTTAAATATGTTGACAATGAACTGCTTAGACTCCCCAAAGTCTGATCCAGGAAGACAAAGTCAATTGGAACCAGTTTTTAACTCTCATCTCTTCAGGGATCCCTGCCTGCATGGACACCTGCAGGGTTCCCCTCATTTTGAGAAGGCTAAGAGAGAAGGTGGGAGCATCCTGGATTCTGGGTACATTCTCATGGTGATAACACAGCAAGCTGCTTCTCTGCTTTGTGTGCAGACACTCTGAACACCCTTAGGAGTTTGTCACAGAAGATCAAACCTTGCCTTGAAATCTCAATTCAGCCATGGAAGATGAATACCTCTTTTAATTCCTCACATTATCTTTGTCTGAACAATAAAACAAAATTTCATTCCTGCTTTGGGAGATCCCCAAGTGCCAGTAAGTAGACTTTCATGAGGGATAGGACCTGGGCAGGCTATGATGGAAGTCACAACTGTCAATACTTCCTTTCACAGGTCACCTTCTGGTTCCATCTCCTGTGTTACCTCCATGGTCTTCTACACCCCTCTCAGCAGCTGCGAGCTCCTTCAAACGTGCCTTTTGCCCTCTGTGGTGCGTGGCTCCACTCACCTCTTCTAAGATGCCCCCCTTAACTAAGTCTGTGCTGCTATGTCTATCCTTCATCTGCCCCGTGACTCATCCCTTGTGGAATGCAGCTGTCATTCCTCAAGCGAGATGGCCGGATCCTCCAGTGTAGAGCCGGACTGGGTACATGCAATCTGGAGGACTCAGCATACAGAAAACTAGTACAATTTTCAGATATTCCTTCAGTCAGATGAAATCTCCAATGGCCTATGTGCCTTTAATGCCCAGGTACTGAGGTCTGATCACTTGGAATCATCTGCAAAGTATAAAGTACACTAAACCGTGGTGGAAGCGTAAGCTGCAGACTATGAAGCCAAGGACATGATGTGGTAGAACTTTGTGAACGGATCCTCAGGACATACTCCAGAGAGGCTATCTTAAGGGGCAGGCAAGCAAGGAGAGAGCCAATGATGGCAAGGATTTATTCCTTTAAAAATGGGGGTTCGTCTAGGGATAAGGAACAATAAGGAGATAAGAGTAGGAGAGAAGAGAGTATCACGTAAACTAAGTTCAAAGGCGCATGAGCAAGGAATGGTGCAAGAATGGTGGATGAAGCTACTGAAGGGGAGTGTAACAGCTAGTCACGGAGCAGGCGCCTCAGGGAAGGGGACTGTCATGGGAGCTGTGTGCAGTGGGGACATGGAGTAGCATTCCAGAGGCAGGATTAATGAAGACCATGGAATGGAAGGTAGTGCCAGACACCCACCTCCTGCTTACCTGGGTGCTCACACAAGCCACTTCCTGCCAGGTGCACCCTCGTAGGTGTGTAGAGCCACTCCTGAAAACGGCCATGCGCAGTCAGTCCAGATCCCACCCAGAACCCACCCAACGCACCCCTCCCTTGAGCTGTCTGGAATCGCCTTCTCAGCAGTATCCACTGTGTGGCACTGGGCTGGAGAGAAAAGCAGGAAGGACACATGTACCTTATGTTCCTACATAAAAGGACACTAGCTAAGGCCACCTGTAACTGTACACTTGCCATGAGAAACCACCACGCAGTTTTCCATTGATCTCCTCTCCCTGGCCACCCACCTACATCTCGGGGAATCTGCTCCCCACTTGTGGTACCAGGTGGTTCCAAAGACAAGAGCAAGGACCTGATTTTTTCTTAAGGACGCCATCATTGCTCTAGAAGGAGGCTAGCCAGGCCTTTCCCAGTCCTCGAACTCTCTTCCATGTAGACATGGGAGCCCCGGTCTCACAACCAGTAGATGTAGATATGGCTTCTCCCTGTCTCCTCAGGACGGCTTTGCCGCACTAACTCAGATCACCTGGCTAGCATGGCTGTCCTCTATCAAGGTTTAACTACCTTCTGCGTCTCTGTTGCTTTAGAAGAGGCCATCCTTCTGCTCACACTATACCCCCAGCTCCACACCCGCTAACCCACAACACCCAGGACAGCCTTACGCGGCTTCCATGGCACCCCTTCTGCCGATTCTTCACAGCTCAGTGTTCACTGCCTTGCACTTACATGAGCAAAGCTGGCTTGGGTGACCCCTTTCACCCACAGTCCATTGTTGTTTGCAGAACTAGATTGATCTTTCTGGGAAGCACTTATCACAGCACACAGCCTCTCACAAACAGACAACATTCCCTCTAGGTAGGAGCATTTTTTTCGTGTCATTAGACTCTGGTTCACAGGATCTGATAACAAGACAGTTGTTGGATGCTGCTGTTCCCAGAACTGGAAGTGCCCAATGGAGTTGCCCTTTACTCACGGAAGTCATCATGGAAGCAGAGGTCCTGGAAAACTGTAGCAGGTCATAGAGAGGTCAATGGACTTACGAGTGCCCTGGTAGCCATATTCAAGGTGGCTGCCACACCACCTAAGCGAACCCTGGGGCCCTTCCCAGTTCTTCTACCCCCACCTACTAAGGTGTTTCTGTGCATTTCCTGAATCGTAGTTGGTAAAAGTGATCTTCGATGACTTCCATGTGCATCTAATAGTCTTTAATTGGAAGCTGTGGTCCTGTAACAGCCTTCATTCTCGCTCCCCTTTCCCCTGCCCATCCACACTGATCAAGTTTTGTTTGAATTTTGAAATGTTTGGGGTTTTTGTTTGTTTGTTTGTTTATAAGGGAGATTAATTGAAAATCTCCACTTATCCTAGGCTGGCCTGGAACTCATAATGCCCCTGCTTCAACTTCCCTATTGCTGGGATTGTATGAGTGTAATAACTTATGTGAATCAGTTCGATTAACCATTTACAATCCAGCAGGGGTTTCTCTCTGCTGTGCAGAGTGTTGTTTCGACAGTTCTTACCCACAACTACCTGCTTGCCGCTTAAGGGTAGAAAGCTTGCTGTTCAACTCTCTTCTGCTAGGGAGCCGCATACTGCCAGCCTGTCTGCTTCTTTTCCACCCAAGGGGTGTGTGTGTGTGTGTGTGTGTGTGTGTGCCCACATGATGTGTGTGTGTGTGTGTGCCCACATGATGTGTGTGTGTGTGAGAGAGAGGGGGAGCAGGCATACTATATGTTGGGCAAACATGCCACACTGAATGTGTGGAGGTTAGAAAACAACTTCATTGAATTGATTCTTTCTAGCCACCTTTATGTGAGCTCTAAGGATCAAACTCAGGTCACCAGGCTTGTATAACAAGTGTCTTGACCTCCTGAGTAATCTTACCAGCTATGGTTTGTAATTCTAAATATATGAACGAGGAAATCAAAGTCCCCTTCACTCAGCTAGGTCATACATTTCTCTAAGACAGTGAATAGATGCTGCCTCTTTGTTTTGATTTTTTTTGTTTTCCTTCTCCTTTTTGTTTGTTTTTTGGGTTTTGTTTTGTTTTGTTTTAGTATATTAGACAGGATGACTTTGACCATTGATGGAGTCATTGGACTTCTTTCTATGATCCACCGCTCTGCAAAAGTGAACATTTATAAACTGGTACTTGTGTTCCCATGAGGCAGTGCAGCATCACATATGTGCACTCTCCTACCATGTTGAGAACATGTGCAATTTAAGTGCATCCTATCAAGACACTCCACCAAGGCCTGAAGTATGGATGACGCATCTTTTCAGCTTTGCACTCTTGCATGAGACTGCATTCAGAGGCATTTCCTTTGGTGACACGTGCCACTAGGTGCCAGTGTTGTTCTACCAAAATGACCCTCCAAAGCTACAGGTGGTCCCCACTTTTAGATGCCTGATATCCTTCAAAGAACTGACTTTAGAAAAACACTGGAGTATCAGGTCCTATGCGGGAATAGACCGTTCTAACCTCCTTATGCATAGGTGTTTGCAAAAGTCAAGGAAGGGAGGTACAGTGTTTATCAGCCTGGATTAAAGCAATTCAGAGATAAGAAGGAAGGAGATGCTCTTGTCGCTGTAGACTAGGTACCATTGTTGTTCACTGAGCAAATGCCAAATGAACTCAAAGTTAACATCCAGTAACCTTACTGTAAAAGCAACGAGTTCTCCCCAACTCTCTTCTTCCCTTCTATTACTTCTCCTTCCCTTCTTTACTCCCTTCTTCCCTCTGTGCCTCCCACATTTCTCCCTCTTTCCTCTTCTTTTTCCCCTCTCTCCCTCCTTCATTCTCTCTCTCTTTTTTATGTTCCACTTTGAAGCTTTCCAGTAAAAATTTCCATGTACAGCAACTTAGAGCGCAGGTGTGCTTGTTTCAACATATCTTGCACCTGAATAAGTACATTAAAGTGCATGGTCCAATTATAATCAATTAAAGGCAAGTTGATACCAAACTTACTTGTGTTTCTAATAAATTCTTTGGCTGTGTGTTGAGCTTGTGTTGTGGTATGTATGGAATAGCCTGTGATCATGGCCTCTGAAAAATCAGTAACAGTATTTATTGGTCACGGGAGATTAATAGCTCATGATCAATGCAATGTTGCCTTCCCAAAGAGGTGAATGAAGGAGATTTCACACACACACACACACACACACACAGAGAGAGAGAGAGAGAGAGAGAGAGAGAGAGAGAGAGAGCAGACAACAATACCAAAATGATTTTGCATATGTGTGTGAGCATATGAGAAATCACGTGTCCTGAGTATTTCCCCCTGGTTGGGAGATGAGGCCCTCGTTTTGAGTGCTAGGAAAATGAGAAGGGAGAGGAGAGGCAGAGGAGAAGGAAGAGGGGGAAGCTGGAAGGGAAGGAGGAACAGAGAAAGGGAAGAAAATTGTTGAACCAAGAGGGCATGTGAGCTGTGAGAAGTGCTGAGAAGAACTGCGCCCCACACCCTCCCTGGTCCCCACTGTGATGGACGCCTGCAGCGGAAGTGACCTGGAACACTGTGTCGTCTCTGAATGCACCAACTTGCTTAGCCATTCACTTAGGTGTTGAAGGTCCTACCAGCATTTTCCAGCTTGAGACGGGGTCCCTTGGGATATGTTCCCTATATTCCCAGATCTCTGTATTTAGAAAGACTCTCAGTGGCTGCCCCCTCCTCTGTACTGCTGCTTAGCAGCAGTCCCCTAATCTCTGAACCTAAGAGGCAATAAACTTTGAAGGCTATATCCTCCTGTTGGGATCCTCCTTTGATCTTCCCTAGTTGCCTTGGCGTTCCTTGATGACAATTGGTAGTGACAGAGTGCAAGTCCCTGGCTGCTGCTCTGAGTGGGGTCCTTTCAGATCATCTCAGCAGAAGTTTCAACAACCTCAGTTTATTAGAAGGGCAAGGGAGAGACCTGAGCTGCCTTCTGTGCAGAACCAGGGTCAGAAAACAGGTTGTGAGGGCTTGCTGACACCAGGTGCAAAGAAATTACTGACTTCTGGTGGTTGTCCCTTTCTTCTTGGGCCCGGAGAATGATAATCTTTTGGGCCAGGGTTTGCAACTGCATGAATGAATAGACTTAGCTTTATTCTGCTCTTCACTGACAGAATAGGTGTACAAGTTTGCGGGTCTAGTGCGATGTTTTGATGTGTGTATGATTTGTGTGATGACACCACTGCATTTGGCAGAAGGCACACGGAGAAAAATGTCTCTTCTTTCTTCTTCAAACTAACGGCAGCCACTAATGCATTTTAAATAAATTAGACAATTTCACTTTCCAAAACTCATTAGAAGACACATTAAACCTCCATGGGCCCTTGGCCACTGTGATGTTAACTGAAATAATACTTGAGGTATCTGTGCAAAACAATGAAGCTTGAATTCATTAAGTGATTTGTGAATAGCCAGGGGACATAGACATGTCCTCTTTAAGCCTTCCCAAGAGGATGGAAAACAGAATTTGAGCATTTCTAAAAGTGAAGCCATCTTACCACAAACTCCAAGTTTAATATGTGAAAAGACAAACTACAGATGAAAATTCCTTATGGGAATGAGGATTAAAGATCCTAATAGCTTTGTAGAAATCCTAGCCATGAATACATTGAAAAGATAAGACTCAAGCTGAGTTCTTCCCAGGAATGTAAGGCCAATTCTAGAGCAGACAGCCTCTTCCTGGGATTCAGCTGGAAAGACACTTGACTTTTACACTTTATGTCAAAAAGGTGCTTTCTCTAAGAGCTACAGAAAGCAAAGTAAGATGTCATCCTGGGTCATAAGATACCATCACCTGGAGCTTCTTAATTACAAGGGAAAAATGAAGCCACAGGCCAATGGTTCGAGGGGAACTCATGATGGCTACCGCAGTCCACGGGGTCTCCATCCACAAAGAATGAAAGCGGAGCTTTAGAGTGCAGCCCTCCACGTGTTCAGAACAGAAGAAAGCAGTCTCTTCTCCTCATATGACTAAGCTTGGTAATAATTCAGAAACAGGAATTCTGGCCTCATACGACACTACTTCATAACACATAAGTCAAAGGAAGAAATTCTGCAAAAGAAAGTGGCCCCTATCTGAAGCAGGGGAATATGAACACTGTGCAGACAGTTCTGGAAGCTGAAGAGGAATTTAGCAGAACTCATTAAATAAGAAAATATAGCCTTGGTACAACGCAGCAGTTTCACTCATCACACTATCCCAGTGCAGTATCTGAAGAAAACTTAAGCAAATGGACAAGCTTTCTTTCCAGGAACACTATAAGCAGGAAAACTTAGTGTCCTCAAAATTCATATATTCATATAAAAAGAGATTAAAACCATGAGAAAAATATGAAGAAGTTAGAAAAAGATTCTTATAATAAGCTGAAAGAATATGTTGACCTCAGGAAGGAGATAATAATGACAGAAACAAAACTTATAAAAGTACATGTATATCATATTTATTGGACAAATACAAAAGCATACAAAATTGTTGCTTGTGTTTACAGATTCATGCATACTGTGAGACTGCATCGGCTCCGGACTTTGCTGCTGACCAGACCTATAAGGCACGCTGGAGGCTTCCCATACCACAGCTGGACTCCCTCCACTGAAGAGCACCACCTTCTGGCCCTGTATGAGGTCTTACATAGACTGTACACACATCAGGTCACAGTGGTGGCTTCCTCTAAAACGAAAGGATGCAGCAGGTCTTAGCCACACAGTGCAAAATGTCTGCAATGGTTTAATATGTAAGTAGTTACAGGGAAGGATATGTTTATTATAGTATGCTTTTTAACAATATGTTTTTATTTGAAATAAAATTTTTCTCTCTACTATAGCTGTCTAGGGGCTGGACCCCTTGCTATTTTTCTCCCTTCTGCATTAGCATGTCTTTTGCTATTCCTATTGTTCTGGTCTTGTTTATGCAGCCTTTTCTAGGTGAGGCTATTTCACAGCGCGCTTACTAGTATTCGGGCTCTCATTGCTCTTTCTGACTCTTCTTCCCTGACCCATAGATGACCCATAGAGACCTATTACAATGCAGATGCACCCATTGAGTTTGGGCTCACCATGATATCTGAGAGTATTTCATAATGTAGATACCATAATTGTCAGTCTTCAGCTGACATCAAGTCCACAGTCCTCCTCCCTGGAGAATTACCAAGGCTCTAGATGCAGTTCCTGAGGGGCTAATCTCCACAATACATCCTCAGACAGCGCCATTCACTTAACAATCTATCTCTACCTTCACCATGACTTATCCCCATTCTTACCTGCCACTGGCTCTTTCTCTTCTTACATGCTTAAAAATATTGTGGAGAGAGGACTGGAGAGTCCTTTCTGCTCTTCCGAAAGAACCAGAGTTAGGCTCTCAACGCCTGTTATCCACTGGCTCACAATACCTGTAACTCCAACTTCAGGTGGCCCAACACTCTTTTCTGGCCCCTGAGGGCTCTCACGCACATTTACTCCATACACCCACACAGATACTCAGACACACACACACACACACACACACACACACACACACACACACACACACACACACATAAAAAAAACAAGCAAATCTAAATATGTACATGTGAGTATGTGTGTGTGATCCATTCTAGTTGATGCTTTACCGAACATTTCAATAATTCCTCAGCATGACTCCTCTGCCAGCTCATGCCTACATGTTTCAGTCTTGTTAATATTTTTATGGATTGTCAGAGATGTTATAGACATGTCCCCTTTCACTGCTTCCTGAACATGTGACCATTATCTTGAACATGTGACCATGAAAGTGTTTTACCTGAAAGTAGGTAATGGACATTGGATACAAAAGAGGATAAAAGACTAGTGGATTTTCTAGTACTAAATCTGCCAGAAGTTGAAAATGAAGGTATAAAATCCAATGTAAACTACCAAGTTTCAGTTCCAAATGGCTCTTGGAACTGGCTAGAAGATTACTGAGGTGGATGGTCTTCAGGAATAATAATTTGGGCATGGAATTTCAGTGCGGGTGTTTTTCTGCTTTTATTCTAACACTCGTCATGAAACTGGGTCTCATTCTTATTAAGGAGAAAGTCTGAAGGCTGCCAGTGTGGTCTTGAGAACGTGGTTCCTACCATTACACACGGGACATCTCACATACCAAGCAGGTCATCGCTTCTCTTCCCTATAGCCATTTGTGTTCTCCTCAAACTCAGCAGATTAAGGTTTTTCTAGAATAAACTACAGCTTAACTCTTAGTGCCAGTGCTGGCTCTCTCCCCTGCCTTTGGTTTTCTTCTCATTCATTAGTGCATTTCTGAAGGAAAGGCTCATGGCCTGTTCATCTCTGAAAGGCACTCACAGCGATGACCGGAGATAGCCACTGCAGGACAGCCCAGTATTGCGTGTTACACAAAGGAAGGCTGGCAGTTGATCCCCACCTTACTGTTCCTCAGAAAAAGATGAAGACTTACAAGGTTCACCTAGTAACAGACACAAGGTAAGAGGGTCAGTATCATCAGTATTTGCCATCTCTGCTATCAGAGAATCTGATCAGACAAGGTGGAAAATTCCCTCTTGACCTGACAGAGCAGCCCTGCATCAATCCTAATGGGTCATTTCCATCTCTCTTGCAAGGTTTAGACCATTGTGCAGCGCCTGCCTCCTGTTTCCTTCCTGGATGGCCTCGGACACGACTCAATGCTTCTTGAGCCTGTAATCCTCTGGAGAAGATCTAGATAGTCTTATAAAAATGCAGTATGGATTTTAGCACTCAGAGCATGTTTGCTAACAATATTTTAAATTAGTATTGAATTAAAGACTTTTGTACAATGATGATGAAGCATCCTGCTCAGAACTCCATACCAAACAATGTGATTGACATTTTAATCATATTCACTCAATAATTCCATACTATACACATAAATCACAGCATTATATTATAAATGATACAGTTATGCAAATATTCTTACCCAATTAAAAAACAACAGTAAAAAAAGCTCATATTTTTACTTCATTGCCTATGAATAATCTAAGCTCCGGGGTCTAACACACACACACACACACCCTCATTATGTTAATCTGTTGAATGAATTCAACCCCATCACTTTTTCCTATTTGCTATATTGCTAATAGCAAATCCATACAAAATTCAGAAATCTAGAATAGCATAATTGTATTATCTTAAGACTGTGGAGCATCAGGAATCCAGGTACAGTTTAACCAAGTCCTCTGTGTGTGAACAATCACCTCAATCTACAACTTTTCCTTTCTTTAACACAGGAAATTCTTCCTTCTGGGAATTTCCTCAAGTCCTAGCATAGCTGTAGTCCAGAGCCCACACAAATGTGGAGATACCCACTCAACCCCACCGGCAGAGCTGACGTTGTGAGGGAGCCAAACAGAGGAGGGTCTACACCCAGTGTACGATTCATTTCTGATGGCCCTTGACTACACTGTAGGCTCTAGTACCACAGCTGCTTCACCAAGTCACCAACTGAGAAGACCACAGAGAGACCAGAGCAAGACCAAGCCATCATGTATTGCTGTGACTTTGCCAATGCAATGTTGGTTGGGTATGTAAGTCATTAGGAAGTAAGCCCCAGAGAATGAATAAAAATCAAGAGGCAGGGATCTTTGCGGGAAAATTTTAAAAGATTACCTGAGACAGCCTTCCACTAGGACCCCTATTCCAATTCTTCACTGTGATTGGAATCTACCCAGAAGCCTCTTAGATTTTTAGTATGTTTATTCTCTACTGATTCCAGTAACTGCCTTAATTCCCCATATCTACTTAAAATATAGCTTTTCTAAGTAATCAAATCCAGTTTTAGCTCCACTTGTAAACATCCATGATGTATTAGTCACATTTTTTAGGCTTTAATAGAACTCCGTGATCAAAGGCAACTCGAGGAAGAGAGAGTTTACAGTTCTAGAGGGATAAGAGCCCACAATGGTGGAGCTCAGGCAAGGTAACCAGAAATAGCCTTGACAGCTGGAGCAGGGAGCTGAGCACTCACCTCTTAAGTCACAGGCACAAAGCAAAGGGAAATGAAGAGAGGGGGAGAATAGGAGAGGGAGAGAGAACCCGAAAGTGGCACAGAGTCATTGAAGTCTCCAAGCCTACTCTGATTTCCATGCTTTCTCCAACAAGGCTGTGGGCATCTCCTAAACCTCCCGAACACCACCATCCAGTGTTCCATAGCTGGGCCTGCGGTGAATGGTGAACCTTCTCAGTCAACCCACTGTGCCTGATCGTGCTTTCTTTTCATCGGTTCTCTGTGCATCCTGCATCATCTGACCCTTTCGTGCCCATCCCATCAGAGGTAGCAATTTAGTGTTTGTTGTGCATGATAATTGTTTAGAGGTTTTTGTTCTCTAGATAATCAAGTCTCCAAAGAACAGTCTTTAAAAATAAAATAAAATAAATCTGTGTCCAGAACATGCTTTTTCACATCTTGCCTAGTCCATAAGCACTCCCCACACACCCACAAAGAGAACACAGGACGTTGATTGCCATGTATCCTGCTGACATGTTAGGTCAGGAGTACCTTCTGGGATTGCTCGCTTAGAGGCATGAATAATTCAGAGGACCTCTCAGAAGTCAAAGGATGATGTCAGGGCGGGTGATTTAATGCTGAGTCACCTGTGCTAACAGAACTGTCACACCCTACTGGTTCACCTGCTCTCAAAGTTCCTGGGGGGAAATCCTGAGGACTGCTAAAGCCCACAGTGTGCTTCTGAGTAACTCATGGCTGCCAGGGTGGGGAGCTTGGCTGGTCCTGATGGGATATTTGTCAATCAACACCACCGTTACTTGTGGCTTTGTTGAAACCTGCAGGGGACTCATAGAAACACAGAAAGAATTGGAAGTAAGGACGCTGAAGGGGAGGTTGTTTGTTTTGTTTTTCTTAGTGAAGATAAGGCTTTGCAACTGTCTAATAGAAGAAATATATTGTCCATACACAAGAATTCATAGACAAAGATTCATAGAGAGACCTAGAGTCTCACAGCAAACTCCCATTTGAGAGGGTTTCTATCTTAACAGCTAGCCCTAATAAGAGTATAAAGAGAGTGGTTGTGCTGTCTCTGGATACATGAAAGAAGATGCCCTCTTTTGTGAACTGGTAATTATTATCACACAGGTATATTTAGTTATTACACCTGTATATAAAAGCTGTATTTGAGAAGAAGCATATTAGCAACTAAGCATTAAAAATAAGAATCTCTAATTACAACTTAAAATCACAGTTTCTGTCTCATCAGTAGACTATAATATATTGAGAGATGTCAAAGCAAATAGGTACATCATCTGGGTACTCACGGGAACTGTGAAGATGCAACACTGATCTGTTGTGCATCTTCTAAAAGTCTCTCTGAGGGAGGTTTATAGGCTGCCTCTCTGCACAGGGAATACCAGCTTCACTTTCAAAAGCAACATAGAGTGACTGACTTTCAGATCTTATGTGGTTTCATGAGACAGAATGGAGGGATTTGCCAAAAGTACAGTCTTCGCTTGCAGTGTACCATCAGGCTGGATGAAGTCACCCAACTAAGACTAATCCTTTCTCTGTGGGAGAGGTGGTACAGACTTGAGCCATTTAGGAGCATCAAAACTAGGCAAAGCGTATCTCTTTTACATGTTAGCTTAGTCAAAGGTCAGCATCACCAATTAGAGCAAGAGCTGTGTATAAGACTCTGCATGTCCTGGTTTCTGCCACGTGTGTTGAGGGAGAATGATCTCCATATGGGTTGATCCTGGAGGAAGACCTCTGTCTTCTGATCACTGCTGATGATGACAGTGTGCAAATGTGGACTCTGTGGTTTCACGCTCTGAACTTCATTCTGGAGACATCAGAGAGGTAGTGTATGGAGCCAACCAATCTATTCATGCTCAACTATCCTATGTGTACAAATAAATCCTGTGAGACTATGAAACTGCTGGGAAAGAGTGAGGAAGGGCTTGCTAGCAAGGTACATGCAAGGCTCTGGCTTCTATACCCAGCATAAAGTTGGGGGAGAAGATTTCTGTATTTCTATATTTCTCAAATATAAAGAGTCTATTAGCAACATTAGTGTCAAGCATTTAATGTAACATAAAGGTACATAATGCTGTTGTTATATATAATACACATGCATACACACACACACACACACACACACACAGCATTAAAACAACAGTAGTGAATTTCTCCTGACCTGTCATTCACGGAAACTTTAATGCTTAATTTTAACTTCTTTTCTTGCTAAGAGAAATCAGAATCTTATACTCTACCATGTAGTTAATCCTTAAATATTCAACTCTAGGGTACATGTTTAGCTGCCTGCAAACTACTAGTCCATATCCTTGTAAGGAACAAATGGGCAAAGCAAAATGTACTTAATGTAGCTCCTTTCTTCTTTTGCGCTCAGCACTCCATCAACACACTGTTTTGTAGAGTCACAGTGGTGTCTGCTTATCAGCCAAGTGAAGAACCCCAAGATCTGCATCTCTGGATGCTCCTGAACCCTATATATTGTTTCTCTGCAAATCATGCTAAAATTGAGCTAAGCTCAGTCAGAGATAAACAGCAGCATAAACAAAGTAGAGAGATTTTTACCAGCGTTTGATAATCGGTGTTTGTCTTTGAGGGTTATTTGTAAGTAGAATAGGGGCTAGTTGAACATAACCAGGAAATTGCCCCATAGTCAATCTGAAAACCTACACAATAGCATACTGGCTAATGGACCAGCACCACGAACACTACAAGTATATTGAACAGACGTCCAGTTTCCTCCCAGCTCAAGCAGAGAACAGGAGTGAGAGATTTTAATCACACTTCTTACAATAGTGCATGACTTAAAATGTGTAAAGTGGTTTTTAGGTTGGATTTATTAATATTTTGGAGAGAGCTCAAACTTATTATATAGCCCAGGCTGGCTTCCAATTTGCCATCTTACTGCTTCAGCCTTCTGGGCGCTGGGATTACAGGTAAGTACCATCATTTCTTTCTTTTATTTTTTTGATTTTTTGAACATCCATTTAATGATTTGGGACTGAAGCTCATAGTGAGAGTACTGGTTAGGATTTTTTGTCAACTTGATATAAGTTCGGGTCATCTGAGAAGAGGGACCCTCAGTTGAGAAAATCCCTCCATCTGACAGGCCTGCAGGCAAGTGTGCGGAGCTTTTATTGACTAAGGATTAATACAGAAGGACGGAGAGAGACTGTGGAAGTTGCTATCCCTGGGCAGGTAGTTGTGAAAACCAAATGTGAGCCCGAGGAACAAGCCGCTATGCAGGGTTTTATCATGGTCTTTTCTTCAGTTCCTGCCTTGCTTGGGCTCCTGTGTCCAATACTCTCACTGATGGACTGTAATTAGGATGTACAAGCCTTTCTTCCACAAGCTTCTTTTGGTCATGGCCTTTGTCACAACAATAGAAAGCAAAGTCAAGACAGTAATTGATTCTACAGACAAGGACAGGGGAGGCCCAAGACTTATGTGGCCCTTCATTTCCTACTCCATCCATTTTGGATTCAATAAGGTTTGTACTTTGCCATACATTCTGGGTCCCTTAGCAAATGTTTACAGTTTGTAAACACCTCATCAAAGTACCATGTGGAGCACACCCATCATCTCAGGACTTGCCACGGACAGCTTGCTTTCATGACCCTGCCTCTCTCCCCCAAATCCCGACAGCTGCTCATGGTTTTTGTCTCTTTGTCGTTTCTCAGGGAGTCATGCGTACAGAATCACACAATACATCCCGGTCTGCATTCTTTAACTTCACACCCAAAATTCATTATTCATGTTCCTGTGCGAATGAAGCCTGACTTCTTTTCTTTGCCGAGCACCACTGTGATGTCTGAACGCACCGCGACTGGTTAATCCAGTATGTTACCGGAGGGCAGCTGGGCTACTTGGGCCGTCATGAACAGAGCACCGAAGCACTTGCGTGTAGGACGCTGTGTGAAGAGTTTTGCTGTCGGCGGGCCCGAGCATGTTAGGTCACGTAGGGACCGTGCGTACTTGATGACAGGAGACTGCCAGGTGACTGTGCTGAGTAGTCCACACTGCATTCCACTTGTAAAATAAGTCAAACGTCACCAGTTCTTTTCCCCCCTACACGGACAATCAACTCTCAGCATCAGTTGGAAATGATCTCTCCTCCATCGATCTTTACAACTTTGAAAAGAGCAGGCGGCCGTTCTACCATTCATTTCTGAGCACATTGCTCTCTTCCATCTCTGTATGCATCCTTTAGTTACAAGGAAATCAGATAATCCTCCTCTTCTTCCTCCTGAACTTAGCAAAAGACGTTTCAATTCTGTTTTAGCCATTTTCTTGATTTGTGCCACCGGAAGAATAGCTATAGTTCTGAAAAATTTGATTCCTTCTTCAAAAAAAATTAATTATGGCCTTTCAGTTGCAGAGCAGAGAACAAGCAGAAACTTTTCCACAGTCTCCCTCTCATTCAGTTCTCTACACTCCTCTAGGGTAGGAAGACCATCTAATCCTCCCAGTCCGTCAGTCAAAGGGGTCAAGTCAGGACTCATTCTGGAAGATGAGGTTTTGGATGGAACAACAGTTTCCAACATACGCATTCAGACTTCCTGACTTTATAACTCAACAGCAGGCTTTTCTATTGGATTTATAATAAGGAACAAATTAGTTTCTAACTTAATTTGGACCTCACTGAGGAAAACAGCCTAAGAATGGCTTCCAGACATAAAAACAGGAAGCAGCACATCCATAGTGTTCTGGTGCTGTGATAAAACACCATGACCAAAGGCAACTTGGGGGAAGAAGGGCTTTCTCTCACTTGCAGGTTACACAGTCCACCCCAAAGGGAAGGCAAGGCAGGAAATCAGGGCAGGAACTGAAGCAGACGCCACAAAGGAAAGCTGCTGGTTGTCCTGCTCCCATTCTCTTGCTCAGTTAGGCTTCTTACGCAGTCCAGGGCCACCTGCCCAAAGGTGGCATTGCCCACACTCAGTGGGCTGAGCCCTCCGACATCGGTCAACACAACCTCTTCCAGACATGCCTACAGGCCAGTCTAAAGAAGGCACTTCAGCAATGGAGGTTCCTTGGCCCAGGTGCGTCAGGTCGACAACCAAGCTTAGTCATCACAACACAGACACTGAATCAAACTGAGGTAACTGGCTGAGACGGTGAGCTCGCAAAACATTCCGGGAGAGGACAGGGGGACATTGGTTTTCATTACCCTGAGTATTCCAGTGGTTTGAGAAAGATTCAGCAGCAGGAAGCCAGGGGTACATTTTGAGGTCCTTTTCGCATGTGTTCCTCTTTTCCTCTCTTCCACTGTGGTGCCCTGGGGGAAGCGTGCATTCTTTTGGGTTAATTCCTACTAACTCCATTATGAGCAATTTTTGTATTTTATTTCTGAGAACTTCATGCTTGAGTATTATACCTATGTTACTCCTTACCTCCTTCTCCAACCTCCAGTTCCTCCCTTGTCCCTCTTACCTCTCAAATTTATGGTATCTTCTTTAATTATTATTATAACATGTATATACATATGTGCATAGACCCAACCCTGGCTTCTTGGCAGTCTCGTGATCACCCAGAACCCTGTATACTCATCCCCTCGTGTATAGATAAGCAAGTGAAATTCAGTGAGGAAAACGAGAATGCACAGGGCACTGTGAGGGAAGGTCTCCCCAAACTGCTAGAAACATTTTCTTTCCGATCATCAAATTGTGGTTACCCTGTGTCCTGACATTCCTAGAACACAGGGCTTTCTGGAAGCACACTTCCAGATGGCCGTGCTGCCCTGTGATCATCAGCTCATGTTACTGCAACCAAAACACGTTCACCTTGGCAAGAAAACACGTGTTGTCCCCATTGTACGGACACTAAAACTCATTCTCAAAACAGCAGGCGCAGGTTTTCAGACCAGACCCTTGATTGTTTTCCTTCCTTGCTACAGATCAGCCTAATTATGGTCATTGGCCCTAAAGAAGACAAGAAGAGGAGGGTGAGGAGGAGGAGGAAGAGGAGGAGGACAACGCTGAGGAAGAGTAGAGGCATGTTGAACACCTTTCTCCTAGCTGCGTAACAGCACAGCCACTCACTTTCTAAACCTATCTCCAGGCGTTGCGGTTTCAGGGTCAGATGCTTCCAATAACAACGTAAATTTGGTACTATGATTTGGATAGACGACATAGTGGGGACATTTGCCAAAAATTCTCCAACACTTAGGAAACAGATTTATCAGTTGTCTCAGTCTTTTAGCACCAAGAGACCACTGCAGGGGATGATGGTGTGTGCAGAATGGCTCTGAGGATCTTGAGTCCCCTGTACAGGCTCCTGGAATTCCTCACAACAGCCCCCTGCAGCTGCGCCTCTTCTCACAGCCTTGCCCATAGATCTTCCCCCCTCCCTCCCTCCCCCCCCCTCTCTCTCTCCATGTCTGTCTGCTTTCCTTCAAAGTGACACCCTGCTCCGAGCACTCCTGCACTCCTGGCTCTCCGCCCCTCTGTGGCTCTGGATTCTCTTATTTCCACACCACTTCTCTTTTGTTTGTGTCTTCCCCATGGAGGACGTCCTGTGTCTTTGCTTGTATTATGAACCTTGTGTCTAACTTTAGCATAATCATGACCAGCTACGCACTCGTTGTCTGAGTTTTATCTGGTCCTTATCTTTTCCATCACTCAGGAACCATAACTACCTCCCATTGCCCACGGGCATTTCTACATGGACCTTCACCCACAATTGGGCTCAGCATGCTTGCTGACATCCTTACTTCCCACTGGGGACTTCTTTGTCATTCGCCTGAGATCTGGCCTCCTTCTACCACCTCCAAGAAGGATTCAGATCTGTTTCCACACAAGGAAAACTCCATCAATACAATGTCCAGTGTTGAGCTAGATAGAGGACAGCATCCCAGGAAAGAACTGGAAAGGCCCAAAGCTGGGATCCTTTGCACGCAGCAGTCAGGGGTCCCTTGCAGCTCAAATATGAGCGATGGTTTCAGAAGACAGTTGGGTAAGAAACGGAAGTGAAAACTTTGAGAACAGGGAGTTTTCAGCGGAAGGAAGATTAAGAACAAATATCAAGTTTTATTAGGTAAGTCTTCAAGGAAATAGGAGACAGAAATAAATAATTTAAAAATGTAATCTGAAACCTGCTTTGCAGCTGCTCATGATTTTCCGTAACAGAGCTCTAAGAAATGGGCTCGGTGCTGCTCTCTCTCTAACCTGACCTAGGAGGAAGTCGCTGGCCAGCTCTTGGGTGAACACCAATAAAAAAAAAAAAAAGCCTGCTTCAAATTTGGCTCAAAAAAAAAATCAGCAGAAGAAAATAAAATGTAATCCATTAGTAGTAGTTTTGGCAATGGAAAAGAGATGAGAGTGAGCAAGTGGGGGTGGGGGAGACAGAAAGAGGTAATTGATTGGTTCAGAGTACAACAAGGCCAAATTGAAATGTTTTTCATCCTGTTTTCACAGAAGTTGCAAAAATGGCCGCTGTATGTCACCCCTGCTGACACAGTTGATGGTTTCCAGAGTGTGATTGAAGTGACACCACGTGTGATTAAACGGTGTCCCGCATCCCACTAAACGCTCTAGTTCTTCTCTTTCCCTGCGTAATACCCAGGACTCCAGCACATCTCTAGCAAATTGCTAAGAGGAAACAATTGACAGGAAAGCTTACTGTTCAAAGTTGCCCTCTCTCTGCTGAGCTGTGGTGGCGCATGCCTTTAATCCCAGCACTCAGGAAGCACAGGCAGGTAGATCTCTGTGAGTTCGAGGCCAGCCTGGTCTACAGAGCGAGTTCCAGGACAGGCTCCAAAGCCTTTCTAGTCCTGAATTCATCAGATGAGCATGCATTTTCACACTTGATATCAAGACATGAGTTGCTTTCAATGAAATCAAAGCACTGTTTGTGAGGTTTTGCCATTCATAGACGGTTTTCGAAAAGCCCTTATCTTGCCTAACAAATTTATTTATCGCTTTCCTTTTCTTTGCTTGCTAATGAAAATTACTTAAGGAGACTACCCCACTCTATTAGTAATCTTTTCTGTGACTATCAGAAATAAGTCATGAGTTGTTGGGGACTGCGGACCACCAGACCATGAATTTCTTGTAAACAACTTGTTTTCCTCTGCTCTGAGCACGAGGCCCTAATGGCAGGCTGGTGGGTCTGCAGCTGAAAGATCCCAAGAGCTGGCGCGTGGCCAGAGCCCTATATAAGCTGCCCCTGAGCACAATAAAATGGGCATTCTTGTCTCAAGGATGTCCCCGTGGCCCTGTCTGTCTGTCTGTCTCTGTCTGTGTGTGTATGTTTTTAAATCTTCAGCCTAGTTCCCATAGTGAGTAGATCGTGGAATGGAACCAGTGTAGTGGATAAAATAGAATTTCTCCATCAAGTGAAAGAGTTCTGAGAGAAGGAAGCTGAGTCTCCCAGGGCCCCAGCATCTTCCTGTCTGTACCACTTTCCATAGCTCCTGACTTCTACACTGAAAAGTTCCTCATGGACCCCCGTGTCTGCCAGGGTCTAGTCAGGACATCTACTGAAAAGTGGACCTAGGAGACAGGGGGGGGGGGATGACAGAAAAGCCTTCCTTCCTTTAAGGATGAATGTTTGGATTGGTTTGGTTTTTCCTGGAATTCCTTCCAGCTGTTCTTGACAGACAGCGAAGTCCCTGGACTTATCCCTTCCCAAACAGCAGGCGCTGGGGCTCCCAGAGGTTCCCAGATTCATCACCACCCAAACACCAGGAATGGTGGTCCCAGGTGGCTATATTTACCAGAACCTGGAATTCTGCCACCAAAGGAGAGGAGAGCAGACAATGGGAAGTCGCATGGTCTCTGTCACTTTTCACAATGTGCAGATTTATCCTTGAAATGTACCCTTTCTTGGTTACATTTACTTATGTAACAATATCACTTTAAGGCATGGAATCCTGGAGTTCAATTGATAGTCTCTGATAGAGAGCAACACTTAGCTCTTTTCTGTGTGAAGATTTTGTTCATATACATTTTCTAGTACAGTTTTATAATCAATTCTTCAAATTGCGGTTTTTCCCATCCACTGAGAGTTTTGTATGATGTGTAGTATATGGCAGAGCGTTGAAATAAATAGGTAACTACGCCGAGGCTAGCCTGCCTTCCCAGCATGTTGGTGCTGCGCCCTCTTTTTGAGTGTTCACCCTTCGGAATGCAAGCACCCTGCCCCCCACCTCCTGCACTAGCCTCCCAAATGTCCTTCCTGCTCCATTCTTGTTCCCCCAGCAAATCCCACACCCAAACCACAGACACACTCTAAACAGAACTCAGACTTGACGGCTCCATGAGAACCACACTGTTTTATTTCTTATAGCGAAAGGAACGATCGCCCCAGCACTACTCACAGGACCCTCTGAGATGAGGGCACCTACTGGGATTCCTTCCCAAGGCCACCCTGGCTCCCTTACCACACACCTGTACTGCTGTGGTGCCAACCTCAGGCCCTGGCGAAGGGCCAGCATCCTAGAATGCTCTCACCTGGAAGGCTGGCTGTTTCACGGGTCTTCCAAATATTTTAGATCTTTCCCGTTACACACACACACACACACACACACACACACACACACACACAGTGCTTAGTTGTTTTATAGGTTTCTGTTACCGTGGAAAGAGTCTTTCCTTTGCCATGTTTAGCACTAACTATGCCTTCTACATAGGAAACGTATGTGTCTGTGCATTTATTCTTAACTAGCCACACTTTTCCATACTCGGGGATTAACCACAGTGGCTTCTGAATTCCCCGCCCCCAGTCTTCCCTTGGGACTATGCTATTACCTGCAAATGATGATGGCATTATTTCCTTCCCGTTTCGTAATTCAATGTATTTGATTATTACGTCTGGGTTTGATTTCATTCCCTAGACTTTTCAGAGTGATGTTGAAAATGTCACTGACAGAGAAAGACTGGAACAAGTCTGCAGCGACACGGCTGCTTTAGGGAGCGAGGCATTGTGCTGCTATACTATAATGCAGAGGGGAGCATGCCTTGAGTCACATGCAATACACATGTGCCAGCCTCAGGTGGGAGCATCAGTTTCCAATGCGATGTTCCTTCCTTTGCTACTCCGGGAAACCTCTCCTCCAACCTCTGGGCAGTGTTCAGTGTTGTCCACCCCCGCCAGTGCGCAGGGCATTCCCTGGCTGTCCAGTCCAGCAACGGCTTGCACATTGATAAGAATGGGTTTCTTTATTCATAAAGGCTGTCGGAGCAGTAGCGCTTTACACAATGTAGCACGTCATGGGAAGTCCAAAGGTGCTTCCTGAAAATATAACGCAGCGGTAAAATAAATTCTAGAAGTGCTAGGAGACACAGCATCTAATTGTTCTTTTGTAAGTTGGGGATATCCTTAGGGGCTGGCATTGTAGAAACTCACGGTGAGTCAGTCATTCAGGAGGAAGCGGTGTACACGCACCTTCCCACACTCTGTGAGACGATGAGGAGCGTCCCACACCCACCGCCAGTCTCTGTTGCTGAACAATGTACTTGGAGACTTGAGTACAAGGTGGGGAAAAGGCCATTGATGGGCATTTATGAGCCTCCAGTTTCCAAAGCGCATCTGGGAATGGCTTCCTCTACCTTCTGCTTCCAGTGCTCCTGCAGCGGAACATGATGGATCTACCTGGCTGATAGCCATCGAGAAGACACAGAGTTATAACATGGAGGGTTGCAGGGCAGCCCAGTCCAACCTAGCTTCTGCCCACAGTTCCCACACACCCTGTCTGGTGAACTCATTGTGACACCTGCTTATGTATCTGTCTCCATGGTTATGCTAATTGCAAAATATCCCAAGGGAATGGAACTTAAGGGTCCTCTCTTCTCCATCAGCCTAGTGTAAAAAGACAAGTGCAGGACAATGTCTCTGCTACCTACCTTGGAGCTCTGCAGGGACCTGCTATGTCTTCAGCGTTACCCTTAAGATACAGAGACACATTTTCCACCCACTGCCTACTCATCAAATTTTCCTGTTTCCTTGTTTCTTTTTAGAAACCTGAGAACAGAGACCTGGTGTTAGCAAGTGCTTCTGGGCTATTCCTGAGCACTCCACATCATGCAAGAGATGAGCCTGGAATGAAGGGGATCCTCTTACAAATCCAAAAAACCTGCCAGATCGACTGCACAGGCTCAGCATGCTCCTGGGGTGGTTGATCTCTGCCAGACAGGTGGTTCTCTTCTATGAGGCTGGTCCTCACAGATGGGCACACTCTCCAGAATCTACTGCACATTCCCAAGCCCACCTGCTGTTTCTTAATGAATCACTGGAAAACTCAATACAGAAAGCAACACTCGATTAGCACACCTCATAGTTGTCTTCTAAGTTATTTATGTCTTCTACGTTGTCAAGTAATGAAAATTAAAACAATTGTAGGGCTGGGGTGATGGCTCAGGAGTTAAGACCTCTTGCTGCTATCACAGAGGATCCAGATTCTGTTTCCATCACTCACAGGGCAGTTTACAACCCTTTGCTACTCCATTTCTAAAGGACCTAGCACCTTTTTCTGGCTTCTGCAGGTCCCAGGAACTCACATGGTGCACTAACTTACATTCAGGGGAAACAAAGAAAAGTAAAGAAAACAAAACAAAAATCATACACATAAAACAAAAACAAATCGATCTAAAAGAATCGAAACAAAGCCTGCAACACCAGAGCATTAAGGGTCCAGTCAGTATCCAGAGGCTAAAGGCCTGAGTGGATTTAGGCACAGGAGCAGCAAGATGGGTAACGGGTGAACCAGGAAAATGGCCATGGTAGAGGCCCCTGTGGGATGTGTGGCAAAGTTGTAGGATTGAGTGTTGTGGAGAAATGAAAGACGACCTCACAAGTCAGGATGACAGTAGTCCTGCCATGTCAATCAAATTTGTTCCACTCCTCTTCTCTTTGCTTTTCTTCCTTCCTTCATCTTTCCCTTTACCTGATCTGTCTACAGTGCTTCATCATGAGCAGTGACTTGAACAGTTCACTGCCCTCTCACCTCCTTGTCTATGTGGAAACCAAGCCCTGCATTACTCTCTCATGGTGATATTACTACTACAATGTGCTGTGACCCCAATGGGGCAGACTGTGGTGTTTCTTTGCAAGTAGATCTGATTCTGACAGATCCTGCCAGCAAGCATGCTTTGCACACGGCTTCAGGAGACACCTCAGTCATAGTAACAAAACTGTTGCCTCAGGATCCTGGGCAATTTGATGTGGAAAATGAAGTTTTGAGCCATCCTCATTTCTATAAACATGTTAAGAAAATGCCAGATAAACATAAAGGAACAGAATGTTTGTCTCTTGTCCAAATACAAAGTTGACTTTTCTCGTGGGTGTAAGCATTTGGCAGGAAGCACAATGCACACTTGGGCAAACTTAGCCCACTATGCCATCTTCTTACCCAGTAAAAGAAAAATTTCTTACTGCCTTATGTGCAACCCATGGCTAAATGGCATGTGATTTGGCATCTTTGGCCCCTTCTGGAAAGAGGGAGATGACAGGAAGGTTATGATGGGGCATGTTCCGCAGAGGGGCACTACAGAGTGGAGGCATTGCCCAGCTGCGCCAGCATAGGGTGCAGAGAAGTTCACATTTCACCCAATTCTAACAGTGCCTGAGAGAGGGGTCCTGACATCCAGAGACCCAAGTGGAAAAACAAGCTGTCAGCTCCTGGAAACATCTGGTCCCACAGCTCAGTGGGCCTGCGGGAATGGAAGAGTCTGAACCTTCATGGAACTTCCCCATTCTTCCCAAGGAAATCAATCACCATCATTAAATGAAGGTAAGTAAAAGCTTAGAGCTATCAAAATCTGACAGCACTCTGAAGACTTCACCGAGGCTCGGGTCTTATGAAACATTTATTTAAATGTATAGCCATTGTTTTCATTAAATTGTCAATTATAATAAAATAAAATATATTAAAATAATATAATATATATAATAAAAGAAAAGAAAAGGCAAATCCTTAGGAGGAAATGACATTTTCTCATTGTCCGAGTCAGGGTTTCTGCTGCTGTGAAGAGACACCATGACCACAACAACTCTTATAAAAGAAAACATTTAATTGGAGTTGCTCGCTTACAATTTCAGAGGCTTAGTCCATTATCATCATGGCGGTGTGCAGGCAGGCATGGTGCTGAATAAGTAGCTGGGAGTCCTATACCTTGTAGGCAACAGGAAGTTGACTGAGATACTGGGCACTATCATGAGCATAGGAAACCTCAAAGCCCACACCCATGGTGACACACTTCTTCTAACAAGGCCATACCCTCTCCAACAAAGCCACACCTCTGAATAGTGCCACTCCCTATGAGCTTATGAAGGCCAATTACATTCAAATTACCACACTCACCTAATAACAAAGGCAGAATCACTTATAAAGTAGATGTACTGGGATTGGGTTGTAGCTCAGAGGCAGAGTACTTGCCTCATAGACATGTGGCCCTGGCTCTATTCTCAGACTCAGAGTGGATGGGTGAATGAGCAAATGAATGAAACTAAGCTTCTATGCCCCAAATTCACCACAAACAAAGATAAAAATTAAGGGCCAAACTGGGTGAAGCCTGAATAGCACACTGAGAGAAAGGTGGGCATCTCTGGTCTATTGGAAACTCTTATAGAGCCTGTGGTATGGATCATTAGGTAAAGGCTCCTGCCTCTAAGCTTTATGACCCTCTTTTGACTTCTGGCACTCAACATGAAAGAAGGAGAGAACCAATTCTTACAAGCTGTCCTCTGCCTTCTGCAAGCATCCTCCTGACATACATGGGCTATGACATATCCACACTAGGTGTGGATGTGCACATGCAAAGAGAAAATAAATAGATGAATGCATAGAGAAGAAAACTGTTTATAAAATTAACTGAGAAAGAGCAGCAACGGAAATAAAACTAGAGAAGTATGCAATACCGCCGCTGGGAAACAATGACATTTAACTAAAAAAGCAATGATACATGTCACCTGCATGGACTCACAGCCTGGGGCGCCACTTCTCTTCTAAAATCCAGTTTTCTCACCTAAAACACGGCACTGCCTGCAAAACTGGCTGTTTGGTGCTCTTACGACCCACATGAGGAGAGTTTGCATCCTCTGGGAACAAAATCAATCAAAAGAGAGAATTTAAATAAAATTCTAGAAAGCTGACAAGAGCAAAGTTTGAATTTCCTCCATGTTGAGTGCTTCACTGGATCTGTGTAAAGTGATGAATAGGCGTTACGTCCGTGTTATAACTAAGATAACAATGAAATAAAGGGTGTCAGAGATTATGTGCAAAGACAGTGGCATTTTATGCAAAATACTCAAACACCTCAGATTTGGGCACTCATGAGGCCCTAGATATTCCTGGTGATACTGAGGGCTGTCTCCATTAGATGACTATGTTCTTTCATCATTCAGGTCCCTGGTATTATTTCTAGACTATCTCTACACTTCCCAACTACTAATGCTTCTCTTGTCTGATGACCTCCATGTTGCACATGGGATGGGTGTGTCTCTGCTTCAACAGTTTTCTCAAGGAAGACATCAGAGAAGCCCAGACCTTGTGACTGTAATAGCCAGGCCCGCCTGTCATCAACACCCATGGCTGTGTAGTGGAGTGTGATGGTTTTGACAGCGTGGATCACCCCTGCAACAGATGGACAGAGTACTGCTCTGGAAATTATGAGCAGAGCATAAAGGTGCCAAGAGAAATTAGCAGAAACATATGAGCCAGATGTTTGTCTAGACACTCAAAGAACAAGACCAGAATCTAGGTCCATGCCTTCAATTGTCTTCAACTCTCCATCCCACGTCTGTAGCCACAGAGAGGTTGGCTGGGAGGCAGACATAGCCAGCATTTATGAACTCACATGCCATCCCGTTTGGTGCCCTGGAAAGTCCAGCTGTGCTTCAAGCACGCATGTTGAAAGGAAGACTGAGACTCGTTCTTGAAAGCCATCCTAGAAGGAATGACTGGCATCCCTAAAAAGGGGGAGAGAGGAGAAAGATTGACCAGTCCCAAGCTCCTCAGAGGCTGCAGGAACCAGGAATGCTGCAAAGGAGCTCCTGAATCACATGGTAATATGATAGCTCTGAGATATTTGTGACACTGCTGTTGGCAAGCAGGCGGGGCTCTGCCTCCTCTGTGTCTGTTGACTAGCCATACATTGCAAAGTCCGCATGATGGGAGGGTCCCAGTCTGCTGGGAAAGCTGGGGGCCACTACACTACTGTACAGGAGAGAGTGCTGTACCAGGTTCTCTCTGCCGTGGGAACTTCAATAATCATTTCCTGCCTGGAGGCGTATTCTCAGTGGGCACATGGGAAAGGATGCTTCTCACACAGTTGAAAAGTCACAGCTTTTTTTTTTTTTTGGTCCTTTCTTCCATTACCATGCCAACTTCCCACCTTTCCTGTTGTGACTAACTGTCCAGAGAGCCTACAGGGAAGGGCTTGAGTTCAAAGATAAGAAAGGGACTTGCCGAAATGAACTACAAAATAACACATACTCGTCAACCCTGTGGACCTTGAGTTATGGAACATATCAAGAGATTTTTCCCTGTGCCTCACAAGGATCCAGAGAGGAAGGGGACAGATGGAGGACCTCACCTGACTTGTCCCATTAGCCATTTCCATGAAGTGTTTGACACAGAAATAGAAAAATCCTAGTTTGGAAAACATGAAGGTTAATTTCTCTTTCAAATAAAAGGCACTTGGGAATACCATGTCTAAAGATCAGGGACAGTTTCACAATTTCACCCAAAAACTTAAGTCTGCTTGTTTTCAGGATATGACCTCTGTCTACTAATGTGCCTTACAACCCCAGATGACCACTGAACTTAGACACCATGCCCTCTGAGAAAAGGCCCTCCAGTGTTGTCCACCCTACACTTAGCTGCATGGAGGCATGGAAAATCATCTTATAATTGGGATACCATAGCCCCAAATAAAATGTTCATTAAGAAGAGGACAACTTGAAATCCAGCGGGTATAAACCATTGCCACAAATTACTGGGATCCAGAGCTCTGCTCATCAGAGATGTTCCACCTGTGGAACAGAAGGAGCCTTCCCACATCCTCCTGAAGATGGCTGTGCAGAGTGCTGTCTTACACTGTGGTAAATACACTAACCATCTACCAGATAGTGAGATGCAGGTGACGCCTAGGTGAGGAAACGGCTGCCTCTGCCCTGCTGCTGAGTGGCCCTGTCATCCCGTAGCCATCTGTGGTGTATGAATGAGAAGGCCCCCCACAGGCTCATAGATTCTTGGTTACCAGGGAAAGTGACACTAATTGAAAGGATTTGGAGGTGTGGCCCTGTTGGAAGTGTCACTAGAGTTGGGGCTTTTGGGTTTCAAAAGCCCAAGCCAGGCCAGTGGTACACTCTCTTCCTGCTTCTTATGGATCCAGATGTAGAACTCTCAGTTACCTCTCCAGCACCACATCTGCCTGCATGCTGCCATGCTCCTCACCATGATGACAATGGACTAATCCTCTGAAACTGTAAGAAAGCCCCAATTAAATGCTTTCTTTTCTAAGAATTGGTGTGGTCATGGTGTCTCTTCACAGCAAATAGGGCACTGACTGAAACACCATCATACCCCTGATGGGGTCACATTCGCCCTGTTCGTGAAGAGAAAGGATCCACCCAGCTTAGGACAACCATCAACTGTCCCAGGCTCTGCAGACATGCCATGGCCCTGAATCCGTTGCTGCTCAGCCCATGCCCAGTGCCATTCTCAACAGAGGATTCCATCCGTGGCCGCTGGCTGCATGCCAGGCAGTGTTCTCAGGATTCCACACAGACTTGGTTGATTTTTTTCACAGAAACTTCATGGCTAGGTAATTATTGCCCCTGCTGAAATGAGGAGATTGAGCAGAAAAGCCTCAGATCTCACACAGGGACAGCCACAAGGCTGAGTTCCACCCAGGAATGCTGATGCACTCTGCCTGCATCTGGGAAACCCTCCAGCACCCCCCAGAGCGGTTCCTGGAGAACACAGTCACGCCAAAAATGCTATGCCCTGGGGTTCAGTAGCTGAGTGGGCTTTGTAGTGATGGGGGAGGGGGAGTTTTCATGAGTCATTGCGACTCAGAAACTTCTCTTCACGTCCACTGATTTCTGCCAGTACCCCCACAGCCCACGGGCTGCACATCACACTTTCTGTGAGAGATTTCCTAACTCACAGAGTGTGTAACTTGAATGCCCCCTCTTTAGAAGATTGTCATCCTGAGCAATACTCTTCCTCAGGAATTATACCAAGTCTTGGGGGCTGTCAGAACTTCACATTCATTGCTCAGAGACTGTGGGCGGTGTCTCATGGGCAGCCTCCTGGATCACTGCGCCTGACCTGAGCACACTTGCATGAGAGGGAAATGGAAGTTGGATCCATCCATGACCTGTCTCCTCAGCCTTGTGACCTCCCCACACTTAGCCCCACTGGGTGCCACATTCAGAGGCACATCCTGTCTCTCTGTCCCTTTGTTTCTTCCTGTGTGGAATTTTGTTTCTCTTTGTACACTTATTTCTTTACACAATGACATTATCATCTTCCAAGGATTCCCCCAGAACTGGAAGGATTTGGGCCTCCGTTCTAGCTTTTCCTACCCACTCCTTCTAAGACTGGCAGAGGCTGAGGAATCATCCCTACTCCCCAGGTACCCTCTGCCCTGTCAGCCTTGCCTTGCTTTGCTTTGGGACCCCCCACCAGCATTGTTTTTTGTTTGTTTATTTGTTTGTTTGTTTGTTTTTTGAGAACGCCACCAGAACAAGTGACCTCCTCTAAGTAGACTGCAGTGGTCAACCAGCTCTGTATTAGCCAGTGTTTCCTAGAAGAAAAGAACCAATGGGACAAGTTTATATTCGTGTGTATGAATATATGTATAGAATTATGAAATATCAACAACAGCCATCTGTATCCTGAGAGGATGAGAAGCTTGAAGTTGCTCGGCCCTTGGGACTTGATGCTTGGTGGTGGGAACAATCCCACGCTGGTTGTCTCTCACTGGAGAGGTCCACAACTTGGCTTTTGCTCAGTCTAAGAGGCTGTCACCTCAGCAATCCCAATTTGGCACCAACAGCCTGTAGAGTTCCCAGAGCTGTACCAGTCCCAAGTCCACAAGGAAACCCTGAAAATGCTGCTTCTGCTATCAGCAAAGGAAGCAGCGAGGGGATCAATTAACACAGTGGCAAGCAGGATGGCCAAGTGAGCAAAAGATGAATAATCAATCTTTTTTTCTGCCATCTTCTTATTTTTTGAATTTGGGCAGCTACTAGAAGGTTCAACCCACATTTGGGGTGGGGCCTCCAATATCCACTAAGGCAACCAGGACAATTCTCCCGGAGCAACTCTCTGCTCACGTGATTCTCATTTGCAGCAAGTTGACTTTAAAGCCAGCCATCACAGCACCTGTTATGGTCTTGGAGGGTGACTATGGCCAAGGCACTTAAGATGTTTGCTCCTGAGAGTACAGCCAGAGGCCAGCTGCAGCCTCTGTAGTAAGCCCATCAAAAACTTGAACTCTACAACCCCAGTCCAGATAATTTTCTAAAAGAAGACCCTAAGAATCACATGGTCCAGGCTAACACTAATATTGAAAGAGTATTAGTCAGGGAGTGGCTTGGTCAACGAAGGTAAGAAGTCCTAGAGAAATGGATCCAAGTGGCCTCTGGTGCAGGCTTTGCATGCCAAACAAGCAGGCAAGAAATGAGATCTTCTTGAGGCTTTAGAGATGGCTCAGCAGTTAAGACTTCTCTTCCAGAAATGAAACCTGATTTCGTTTCCAGCATCCACATGGTCGGTTGCCTACAAGTGTCTTTGCTTCCAGTCCAAGAGGATCAGGCCTCTTCTGGCTTCAGTGAGCTTCAGATAATCAAGTGGTACGCAGACATGTGTGTAGGCCTAACATCCAAATATGTGAGAGAATAACAGATACGGGAATGGGACCTCTCTAACTCACCCAGACAGGTACACACTTAGGAATATACTCCCGGTAAAACCAGAGTTGTAGAATGACCTGTACATGCCTGTACACTGTGCCACTTACAGTAAGATACTAATTTCTCTCTCTCTCTCTCTCTCTCTCTCTCTCTCTCTCTCTCTGTGTGTGTGTGTGTGTGTGTGTGTGTGTGTGTGTGTGTGTGTGTGTGTATTCTCCACATAGAACAGTTATTCCAAAACCTAGAGGGGACAGTCAATCAAAGCTTTAGGATGAACATGTTTTCAGTGATATTTATAAGAAAAATTTTAGATAGAAATAGAAAACAAGTTAGCATCTTCCAAATGAGGCTTACAAAAGAGTGCAGAATCTTGGATGACTTACTTTAAGGTGATTTACCACTAACTATGACCACCACTTCAGGCAAATGGAAATAGCTCCCCATCACACAGGAGTCGGTGACAGGGTGATTTGGGCTGGATACTTCTGTGGGGTTCTGATTTCTGAAAGTGTAGAAAGAAAAGGAAGAAGTTTACCAGACTGTAAAGTCTGTTCCTTTTAATCAGCTTCTTCCTTCAAGATTTCTGAAGTTTTAAAAGAACCAGAGGTTCCACAACAGCTGTCAGAGAAAGTGTGGACAGTATAGTACAACATTTTGCAAAACGGTGTCGCATAATTATGACACAACATCACACCCGAACAATGACATCAGTGTGAGTCACCAGCCATCCTGAAACGCTGCTGGTTCTGTTTGTTTCCTGGAGTTGCGTGTGTTCACACAGTTTCACCACCAGGACGATGTTGTGGCTCCACAGGCCCAGTCAAGGTACTGAACAGTTCTTAGACTATAAAGATGACGCAGGTTGGGCCCCATGCTTAATCCCCTGGCTCTGTCTTCTGACAAGAAAACTAATCAATCGCCAGTTTTTAATTTTGGCATTTCAAAAGTACTATGAAAATATGTAGGCGGGTTATGCAATCATTTTCAATTTTGTAAACTCACTATGATTCTTTGGAAATTCATCTCAGAAGCTGTTGACCTGTCTTTATCTGTTCCTTTGTGCTGTAATATTGCACATCAATGCTAACTGCTTGCCTGCTCCTAAACATCTGGATGACTTTCTTAGCCACCAGCCATAAAGATGCTGTGAATGTTCCTTTTCAGGCTTCTGTATTAACATAGGTTCTCAGTCACCAACTGAAAACAGCGGCTGACATCTTTAGCATTCAGATAGGTATGTGGCTGACCCTTACTGTGTGGTTTTGCTTATTTATTTGTTTTTGCTTTGATCTGAGAGCAATGATATAAATCTTTCTAGGTGGAGGCTGACCATCAGGTGTACACACTTCGCGCAGCATCTGTTATGTCCTTTGCCAATTTTCTAACTAGTTTGTTTCTGTAATAGCTGTTTTTTGGTTGGTTGGTTGGTTGGTTGGTTGGGTGAAGTTTTCTGTATGTCTTACAGATCAAGCCTTCATGGTTTTGCAAACATGGTTTGCACATACACTCTTCTGGCCTATGGGTTGACTTTAAATACTCTCTGTGGACTTTCCTAGAGAGGAGCCTTTGATGAGGTCTGATTTACATATCTTACTTTTTTCTATTTTAATTTCATTTTACATTCAATCCACAGTTCTTCCACACCGCTCCTCCTACCCCCCCCAGCCCAACTCCCATCCTTTCCTCCCAATGGGTGCCCATGGGGAGTCAACAAAGTCTGGCACATTAAATTGAGGCAGGACCAAGCCCCTACCCCCTGCATCAAGGCTGAGCATGGCATCCCACCATAGGGATGGGCTCCAGCAAACTAGCTCATGTACCAGGTATAGATCCTGGTCCTATAGATCCAGAGGCCTCTCAGATAGTTCAAGCTTCACCAGTCTCCCACATATGGAGGACTTAGTTTGGTCCTGTGGAGGCTCCACAGTTGTCCATCTAGAGTTTCTGAGTTTCCATGAGCTTGGTTCAGCTGTCTCTGTAGATTTCTCCCTCATGATCTTGACCTCCCTTGTTCATATTTTCCATCCTTGCTCTCTTCAATTGGATTCCTGGAGCTTGGCCTGGAGGTTGGTCGTGGATCTCTGCATCTGGTTCCGTCAGCTGCTGGACGAATGCTCCATGATGATAGTTGGGTATTCACCACTCTGATTACAGGGGAAGGCCAGACCGGGCTCCCTCCCCACTGTTGCTAGGAGTCTTAACTGGGGTCATTGTTGAGGATTTTGGGGAATTTCCCCAGCACCAGGTTTCTCCCTAACCCCATAGTGGCTCTCTCTATCAAGATCTCTCTTTCATTGCCCTCCCACTCTATCCCTCTGTCCCCTCAACCATCTTGTTCCCTTGTGTTCTCATCTCCAATCCCCTTTACTCCCCCCACCCTCAGTTTACCCAGGAGATCTCATCTAACTCCCTTTCCCTAGGTGATCCATGTATTCCTCTTAGGGTCTCCCTTGTTACCTAGCTTCTTTGGAGCTGTGAACTGTAGTCTGGTTGTCCTTTGCTTTATGTCTAATATCCACTTATGAGTGAGTACATTCTATGTTTGTCTTTCTGAGTCTGGGTTACCTCACTCAGGCTGGTTTTTTTTCTACTTCCATCCATTTGTCTGCAAATTTCATGTCATTGCTTTTTACAGCTGAGTAGTACTCCAGTGCGTAAACGTACCACATTTTTTTTAATCCATTCTTCAGTTGAGTGGCATCTAGGTTGTTTCTAGGTGCTGGCTATTATGAATAATACTGCTATGAGCATTGTTAAGCAAGTGTCCTTGTGGTATGATTCAGTATCCTTTGGGTATATACCCAGGAGTGGTATTGCTGGTTCTTGAGGTAGATTGATTCCCAATCTTCTTAGAAACCACCATACTGATTTCCCAAGTGGCTGTACAAGTTTGTACCTCCATCAGCAGTGAAGGAGTGATCCCCTGACTCCACATCCTCTCCAATATAAGCTGTCCTCAGTACTTTTGATCTTAGCAATTCTGACATTACCTGTCTTACTTTCATTGTCTTTTATACATCATGATTATCCATCTTACTTTTATCACCTTTTATGTGTCATGCCTTTGGTATCCAAGCCGAAAATTCTTTCCTGGCCTTAAACTTCAAATATTTCCTCATATCGACCTCCTAAAGGTTTTATAGTTTTGCATTATAGTCATAGCTCATTTTTAAAGTTGTTTTCTGATAAGGCCTATCAGGGGTGTGTTGTTGATGCCATCATGCATATGGATGCTCCTAAGCATCCCTGGGGAAGCTATGTTAGTCCTAGGGGGTATTTTACGTCTTGGTCTTGAATCAGTTGATCTGAGGCTGACACAGAAGGTCAGCAGGTAAAGGTTTCTACTATCAAGTCTGGCAAACAGATTTCAACTCCCATATTGACATAGTAGATGGTGATAACTTGTTGCAAGGAGGCTGCTTGTTCATCCTTGCCGCCTGGCTAGCTTGCTTAGCCCCGAAATAACCACACAGAAACTGTGTTAATTAAATCACTGCTTGGCCCATTAGTTCTAGTTTCTTATTGGCTAATTCTTACATCTTAATTTAACCCATTTCTATTAATCTGTGTATCGCCACATGGCAGTGGCTTACCGAGTAAAATTCCCAATGTCTGTCTCCAGCGGATCCATGGCATCTCTCTGACTCTGCCCTTCTTTCTCCCAGCATTCAGTTCTGTCTTCCTTGCCTACCTAAGTTCTGCCCTATCAACAGGACAGGGCAGTTTCTTTATTCATTAACCAATGAAAGCAGCACATAGACAGAAGGACCTCCCACACCAATAACTAATGCCTCCAAGTTGTCCTCTGACTGTCACTCACACTCTGTGACACACACCCCACATTCCAAATAAATAAATGTAATTAATTTGTTTATACCAGCATGACTTCCAACCATATCTACTGAAGCAGTTAATTTCATCCATTACCAGGGCATGCCTCATTCTCTGATATGCTGTCTTTTATTTTCATTGTGCACATTTTTATTACTTTTGAGACCTTTTCCTATCTCATGAACTATTTGGAAATATATTGTTTAATTTCACACTATTTTCAATAGTCTTTTCTTGATAGTTTCTAATTTGACTTCATTATGCTCAGAGGATGGTCTATGTATCATGCTGGTTCTTAAATTTGATGATTTTTAACAGCCCAAATTGCCATCCATGAGTATCCCAGAGCTACTTGCAGAAAACTGCTCTTCAGATGTTAATTACACCTTGTGACTGGCAATGTTGTGGTCTTGCCCATTGTCTTTCTTAAAGTTCTACTGGGCGTTGAGAAAGAAAATTGAAGTTGCCGACCATGATTGCTGACTCATTGGCTCCTCTGTTCATTTCTCTTGGGTTCTGCTCAGTATATATGTAGGCTCTGCCCTCTAAAGTGCAATACTGAGGGTTGATATGTTTCCCCAATGCCTGATCCCCTCATTCTTCTTGACTACCAAAATGTCATTCTTGGCCTCACATGGTTTTCTTTGCTTTAAAATCTGCCTTGCCAGATATAGATATAGCCACTTGTGCTTATTAAAAGTTGACATTCGTGTGTTGGAAGAAAATTTCTTACAAACATACAGAAATAGATGGATCATAGATGGATGTGTTCTCATCATTCATAGTTAGGAGAGTAATTCCTGTAATAATGTTTATCTAGCATTTTATTATTGACTTTCTAACTTTTTACAATGGTTCTTTCCTGTATCTGGATTTAGACCTGGACAGTCTGCTGCCATGGCTTTTCAACATTTTAAATGAAGTATTGAAACTCCATCTTGAGATCCTTTTATCCTTCCTACTTTTAGTAACATTGTCTCTGAACAACAGACGGTGTTATTATTTAAATGACAAAATACCATTATAAAACCAGTGAAGAAAATGATAGTTTATGTGTCAATATTTCTCTTCATTATATGCATCCCACAAACCAATTTGGCTCTCAACATATAGAAATAATTCAAAATAACAGAGTGCAGACATAAACTAATATACATAAGAAAATTTTCATGATCCTGCATTTTAAATCAAAAGAGAACGAATGATTTAGTTATTGATGACAATGACTATACTGATTATATGAAAGTAACTTTTACAGTATTCTATAAACCAAGAATATCTATTCATGAGAAACACAAAACCAGAAATAGTTCAAAACTTTTTAATCTGACTCTGAGGATTCTATGTAATTCCTCAATAAGCTGTAGATTCTGTTTCTTCTTCTACCTAAGAAAGAAAAGGAGGTGTGGAGAGGGTGCCTTTGATCATGTGTGCTGGTGGCAAATTGGTAAAAGGTGGAGAAAGATGGATACATAAGAATAAGCAAAGTACATCAAACAGGCAAGATATAAAGGAAAAAATCCAAATGCCACTTAAAACTGATATAAATATAAACTGCCCTTCCATACTGCAGAAGATGAGACAAAACTGATGTGGGATTCCCCTTTATATGCTATGAATGTGTTTTATTACCACTGATTAATAAAAAAAAGCTATTTTGGCCTATGGCAGGGTAGAATAAAGTCAGGTGGGAAATCCAAAAAGAGATATGGAGAGAGAGCAGGTGAAATCAAAGAGATGCCATATAAGCTTCAGAAGGAGACAGATTCCAGAAATTTACCAGTAGGCCACAATCTCATGGTGATACATAGATTAATATAAATAGATTAATTTAGCATGTAAGAGTTAGTTAATAAGAAGCGTGAACCAACAGGCCAAACAGGGTTGTGATTAAAATAGTTTCTGTGTAATTTTTCAGGTCTGGGTGGCTGGGAACAAAATGTAGTTTCCATCTACATAATGGAGCCAATGTGAGCCAACTACATCCTCATAAAACCTGAGAGAGCTTGGGAAGAAATTCTAGACACAAAAGAATGGAGTTAAGCACAGCTTCTTGGTAGCAGCAGTTTCTGAGGTGAGTTCTGTTTGCTAGAGGCAAGCAGAGGCATGATTTCTTTAAGAGAAGGCTTCCTGACTCACTGTTAGCAGCAAAAACTGTGTAGCTCCTTTAAGAGACAGCTTCCTGGTTCATGCTGATGGCACAACCCTGGAGCTTGGGAGGTGAGCATGACTTGCAGAGCTGGTGGTAAATGTTCCTCTGCCGTATGGAGAGGAAAAGCCTGCATCCAGGGCCACTGCAACCAAGGTGTTTACCATTTTAAAAATGCTCCTGTTCAGAAAATGATTACAGATATGCAATAAAGACAGATTCAGACAGAAATAAACCTCTAAATGGATCATAGTGTGTTTAAAAAATGTATGTAGGCTTGGGCAAGAGAAGAAAAAAAAAGTAGAGACATTTATAAAAAGAAATAAATAGTTTTAAAAAATAAAACAAAGTCTTTAAGGAGACAGTAAAAGTAATATAAAAAAGTGCAGACAGTCATAGGTTAAAGGAGTAAAGAAAAATAAGCCACATAAAGATGAAATATACACAAAGAGTCTGGATTATGTATATTACTGTGTTTTCTTTGAAGTTTTTCACGGCAGAGAGACATTTGATTCTGGGGGCTGCTAAGTTAAACCAATATAAAGGTATCTTGACTTCAAAATTTGGGTGTAAGAATATGCTACTTTGGAAAAGAGGCTCTGCTTTTGTTTTCACAGAAAATGAAAACTTGTGAATCCCTCCCAGGCTAAAGTGATTTGATGAAGATCTCCTGAAAGGTCTCCGTGAACCCTAAAAATATTTTGCTCAACAAATAGCAGAAATTTTGGAGAAAACTATGCCCAAACTCCCAAAAATTATTGTTTATAAATGTTTATTTTCATTTTAAAAGTGGGTTGATTATAAATGGTAAAATGGTCACAGTCAATCTCTTTCTAAAAACCAGGAGAAGATATGATATAAAGGTGAATAATTTACATTGGTTTGGACCTTGGTCTATTGATACACATTTAAGGTTGATTTTGTTACACCGTGTATATGTATTTCTGCTCTTGTTTAAGGTATTATGTTTATATAACTCATATCAAAATCTAATGTATAATTAAAAATTATGGATTAATAGTCATTTATAAAAGTCAAATTTGTAGTCATGTTAGTTATGTTTCTAGATAGATACATATTTCAGTTATATAGATAATCTTCAACATTTCAAAGACCTACATAATATGACATTTTAAAGGTTTTAGTAACTTAGACTTTTTTGACAGTGAGACATATCTGCTTCTGGCAGCACCAATTGCTTCAAGAGGAAGATGGGCATCGAAGGGGCTTCTTATGGAGTTTGCTAGCCATTTGGCAAGAAACTGCACTTGCCTGAACTGCTTGATAGTGTGTTGTATGAATTGGACATGCAGGACCCACAGAAAAATGACTTCTGAACTTGCCAAAAGAGGGTGAGACAGTCTGTCAGTGTTCCTCCTTCACAGAAGAAACTGCCAGACATTCTGTAGGACACAGAAGAAAGCAACTGATGAACTTTACCATTATAAGGCAGAACAGATCTTCAAATTTTCTGCTTCACTGAAAATCTACCAGATATTATGGGCCTATAGGCTGAAGATGGATGCCACAATATTACAAAAGTACTTTGTGTACTTTGTGTGACTGTCCAGGCAGAGAGATGTCTCTGTCATTTCTAGAACTTTGGAAGTTGTTTACAGTGTACTACCTGTTTATTTAGGTAATATATCCTTCTGGGGTCTTTGATGAAGTTGAAGACTAGAGAGTTATAATTATAGTTTCCTTAGTTATGATAAGAGATAAATTAGATATAAATATTTTAATTGTAATTATTGCTTGATACCTATTTTGTGATATGTAATTTTACTATGTTAAAGTTAAAAATTTTCCTTTTTATTTAGACAGAAAAGGGAAATGAGGTGGGATTCCCTTCTGTATGCTATGAATATGTTTTAATACCATTGGTTAGTAAAGAAGCTGATTTGGCCTATGGCAGGGCAGAATAAAGTAAGGCTGGAAATCTGAACAGAGATATATAGGGAGAGAGTAGGTGGAGTCAAAGAGATGCCATGTAACAGCTAAAGGAGACAGACACTGGAAACTTACTGGTAGGCCACAGTCCCGTGGTGATACATGGATTAATAGAAATGGGTTATTTTAAAATTTAAGAGTTAGTTAATAAGAGGCCTGAGCTAATATGTCAAACAGTGTTGTAATTAATATAGTTTCTGTGTGATTATTAGGGTTTGGGCAGCCAGGAACAAAACGCAACCTCTGTCTATACAAAACCATACACTAATGGACCTGAAGGACTAAAGTTCTCCAAGTAGTTCCATAGTGGAGGTAAGGATAGGCCACCACAGACCCCTGGCACCAAAACAGACACCTGCCTTGCAGAAGCAACACGGCCTTGAGATGGATTGTCCTTGCTTTGGCGTCACCTTTGTTGTAATTTGCAACACTCTTACCTTCAAGGCAGGTACAGATCAAGGATTTCTCTCTCCCCAGTTCTGATTAAAACATCAAATAAATATGCTTTACATCCCTTTGTTGCATGAATTTTAATTGATCTTAATAATAAAATCCCAGAGCCTGATATAGGAGTTAATGCAGAGAGAGCCAACCCACTAGAGATCTTACCTCTACCAATGCTCAGAGCAAAGGGGCAAAATCCTATCTCTACAAATCCTCAGACTGAATTCTTTCTCTACAAAACCTTGAACTATCTACTCAGACTGAACCCTCAGATTTCATCTGTCTCTACAAATCCTCAGACTGCATCTGAGCTCCTGTCTCCTCCCACCTTATATTTGTCTCACTGCCTAGCCATATCACTCCTATCTCTACCTCCTTAGTACTGGAATTAAAGGCGTGTGATCCCACGTGCTTTGTGTGATCAGCCTTGTGTGAGCTCTGTTTTTCTTTTAGGCAGATTCAAGCTCGTGTAGCCCAGGATGTCTTTGAACTCACTGAAATCCCTCTGCCTTGTCTTCCAAGTGTTGGGATTAGAAGTATGTGCCACCATTTTCTGGCTTCTATGGCTAACTATTGGCTTACCTCTGCACTCTGATCTTCAGGCAAGCTTTATTGGTTAAATTGCAAACAAAATATCACTGTATCTCTTTCTATATATGATGTTGTTTTCTCTTATTCCAGACAGAGTTCAGACCCAGCACCATGACATGGATGGGAGGAAACACTGTTTCCAGATCACAGACACTGTAATGTTGAGTGATGTCCTTGTGCAGTTTTTACAAAATGGGGACCTTGGCCACAAATTTTCATTCTGGGATGGAGAACACCAACCACATTTGGACTTCACAACAATATGCCTCAATATCAAATATTGCATTTCAGTCTAGTGAGAAATACAGCAAAATGTGCAAGAAACATTGGATATACATATTCACCCAAACACTCTCTCATGTGCACAGAGATGTGTATGTGAACAGCAGGTAGTAGACAATGATGGAGAAAGAACCTAAACCTTCAGCAGTATGTTATAAACAAATTGCATTTTGTTAAGATCTTGGAACAATATAGTTGAATAATGGTTAATATTAATTGCCAATTTGATGAGCTTTATAATTGCCACAGAAACACATATCTTGATGATGTAGGATGTCCTTGTTCTATATATATGTTGCTTTTATTAGTTAATGAATAAAGTTGTTTTGACCAATGGATTAGCCGAGTAAAGTTTGGCAGGAAATCTGAACAGAGATATCTATAGAGAGTAGGCAGAGTCAAGCAGATGCCAGCCAGCTGCTGAGGAAACAAGACATGTAGGAAATGAGGCAATGCCACAGCCACGTGGCAATACATAGACTAATAGAAATGGGTTTAAGATGTAAGAGCTAGCTAGAAATATACCTGAGCCATTGGTCAAACAGCGTTGCAATTAATATAGTTTCTGTGTGATTATTTGGATTTGGGTGGCCAGGAAATGAAGGTGCAGTCTCCATTTATATCTTGTTGAGTCTGTTAGAACGTTCCTAGAAAAGTCTAAGTGAAGACGGAAAGACTCATCCTTTATACCTCATTACAAATGTGTGCTGTTTCATCTCAGATCCTGCTGTGTGTTTACAGGGGAGGGGAGCTATTTAGCTCAATTTTAAATGGAATTTGGATTTCCTTGTCATGACTTCCTTGTTCAATGCATTTTGCCCGTTTTCCTATTTGCCCCTACCCTTCGAAAATTTGGAACCAGCAGCCTTGAGCAAACATACCCTCAATGGGATGGGATTCCAGATCGAATAAAAAAGAGAAAGCAGGCAAAGTTCCTCTTTCTGCTTCCTGATGTGATACATGAAGCATGGCCACCTCTTTCAGGCTGTGGCCAATACCTCTTCCTCATCATGATGGATTGTATCCTTTCTGACAATAAACCAATATAAGCCCTTTTCCCCCCATAAGTTTTTTTTGTTTGTTTGTTTGGGTTTTTTGTTTGTTTGTTTTGTTTTTTGTCAGATCATAGTCACAGGAATGAGAAAAGCAGGTCATGCAAAAAGCTGATCCTGAAAGCAGAGCTGTGCTGCGATAGCCGGTTCCTGTGGTTCTTAGGCCTTAGGGTTGGTTTGTGGGAAGAATGTGAAGAGATTGGAAATTTAGGTTACAGAAATTCTAGAGTACTCTAAGAAGAGTTTACTGGATCTTGCTAGTGGTGATTTGGAAGCCCAGAGCATTGACAGAAATACAGACAGTGAAGGCCACTAGGCTGTGACTATTCATAGGGAAACAAGAAATCTACCAGAAGCTAGTGACCATTGGGCGATATTTTGGCAAATAACCTGGCTGCTGTCTAATAATTTGGGTGAGGCTAAATTAAGAAAGAATGGATTATTTTCCACCCTTAACTAAGAAGGTGAAGGTGTCTCCAATTGATATCCACTTGCAAAGGAAAAAATTAGTTTTTTCCAATGGAGTCTCCTTGGGTATATTAACTACACTTAAGTACAAGCCCCATGCCCAGCAGTAGACAGCACAAAATGAATTCAATGGTATTTTGGAAGATCTTTTGTCTCATACTGCTTTGTTTAAATATTTTTTATCTTCCAAGTCTTTTAATTGCATATTATGGTTTATTTTGTAATTTTATAGGTTTTCTATGCACACACACGTGTGTGTGTGTTTCTTTTGCTTTCTCTGTTATTTTTTTAAATTCTGGTTTATGTTCTTTTTGTTTGCCTGTTAGTTTGTTTTTCAGAGAGAGAAAGACAATTCATGAAGGTAGGTGGGTGGGGAGGGGTAAGATCTTGAACAAGTTACGGGGGAGGAAACCATGATCAGAATATATTAGGTAAACATTTATTTTCAAATAAATAAATAAAATTATTTTAAAAATAAATAATGGATTAATGATTTGGCAAGGAAAATGTCAAGACAGATAACATTCCCATGGTCATGGTTGCTACTCACTGTTCTTATCCATAGCTACAGCAACAGAGCACCAAACATAGCAGAGAAATGAAAATGTATCCTTAACAATTAAAGAATGGCCAGGCGGTGGTGGCACACGCCTTTAATCCCAGCACTCGGGAGGTAGAGGCAGGCAGATCTCTGTGAGTTCGAGGCCAGCCTGGTCTACAAGAGCTAGTTCCAGGACAGGCATCAAAAAACTACAGAGAAACCCTGCCTCGAAAATAAAAAAAAAAAAACAAAAAAAAAACAAGGAAAGGTATAGGGGAGATGGCCGAGGAAAGCTCTGTAATTGTTAAAGATACTTACAGCATTAGAGAGAAGATTGCTGCTGCGTAACTGGGTCAATAGGAAAGGCACATGAAGGTAAGACCCACCCTTTGAAAGCTCATCTTATGAAAGTAAACATTTGTTTGAAAAGAAAGAAAAATTGAAAATGCTGTTGAAGGGACTATCTGCTTAAAACAACCACCTTGGAACATGTTTCTCCTGAGCGGCACCAAGTGACCACTGCAACTGTGATCTAAGGCACTGAGAAGACATGCTTTGCTGGCCATAGAACTTATTAGTGTTGTCTATGTGCTATGTAGACTACGTGCTTTGGAGATATGAAAAATGTAAGATTGAAAAGATCACAAAGTCTTACAAGCCGGGTAACACGTGGCAGATAACAAACCCCTGGAAAGAAATCTAATCTAGAGGGACCATTGCATGACGGTGTGACAGCCAAACCTAAGTCACAATTTAGATCCTGGTATATTGGAAAAAGCAAACCCACAGGACATTTTCTGAAGAAAACTCTAAACAGAGTGGACCCTGATGAAGTGAGTGTCTACTTTCGCTGCAGTTAGCCAAGCCGGGCGACACAAGCCCCTTAAAACTAAGGTGACGTGGAGACAAGCATGAATCGCTGGACACAGCACTTCAGGAATTGATGCTAGCCCTGCTGGGTTGGGGTCTTGATTAGATTTAGTCTTTTGTGTCTTTGTACCATTCCTCTTGTCTTTTGATTTTTATTGTGACTTATAGTTAAGAGATTGCCTTGAGTTTCAGGACACTTCGGATTTTGGACTTTTAAATGGTGTTGGAATGGTTAAAAAATAGGGATCTCAGAGATGGGATTATCGCGCTTTATGCTATGAGAATGAAACTGAGACTTTAGGACCAAAGACTAAGTAGAATGTCGTAATTTAACATGTTTGGTTGTCGGGCTGACAAGGGGTGGAAATCCAGTAATCTAGATTGTTAAAGTGATGAGATTCAGGATCCTCATGAAAACACACATGTGGACATGTGTAAGGGGTAGTTCCCAGCAAGTTTAACCCACTAAGATGGAAGACCATTGCTGCGGGTAGAGAGCGCCGCCAACAGGGTATGGTCCCAGGCTGAATCCAAAGTCTAAAGTGATCTAAGCACACACATTTGCCTTTCTGTATTTCCTCACTGTGGACACAATCTAAGCTGCCCTAACTTACCAACTGGGATGGATGGCTCTACTTGATGATGGTCTGAAATAGATTAACAATGGAGCCCCTGGAGGGAGGCAAAGTCCTTTCTCCCATCTGTTGTTTCACCGCAGCTGTGTTTTCTAACTGAAATATCATACTTAGAAAAGTCATATGCTTTTGGTATGTGCACATGTATATATGTAATTATGTGTGCACATGTATATATGTGAGTATGCATGCATGTTTGTGTGGGCACACATGTGCATGCAGGTTCACATGCACACATGCACATGTATGTCTCAAGGCCAAAGGTCAACCTTAGGTGTTCTTCCTCAGAAGTCACCCATTGTATTTCCTGAAGCAGAGTTCTCCATCAGCTTGTCGCTTGCCAAGCTGACTGGATTGGCTGGTCAGTCAGTACCAGGGGGATCTCCCTGTGTCTGTCCCTCTGGTCTGCCTTTTTAAAACAAGGGTTCTGGGGACTGAAGTCAGATCAAGAAGTTCGGGTAGGAAGCACTTTACTGACTGAGTTTATTATCTAGTTTCATAAGCAATGTGTTTTTAAAATTAACTTTCAAAGACAGAATACAATTCCTTGTGGGAGGAAATGGTAGCATGCATTTGTTCCTTTCCTTGTTGTGATGGATATCTGAGGGTAGCAACTTAGGGTGCATTTTGTTTTGAAGATGAAATGTCCCCCCACAGACTCACATATTTGAACACTTGGTCCCCAGCTGAAGGCACTCAGAGGTTATTAAACTTCTCTGAAGTAGGGCCTCACTGGAGAACATGAGGTATGAGGATGGGCCGTCGGCTTTATACCTGGGTTCTTCTTCCTGATTGATCACTGCCTTCTGTTATGCCCACATGTGAGGTAAACATTCCAGCTGCAAACCCCTGCTGCTACAGCTGTGAGCCACTCCAGCTGCGGGCACCCCCTGCCAGGGTGGACTGTACCTTCTTTAGCCACAAGCCAAAATTAATCCTTTCCCTCGTAAGTTGCTTCTTGCCAGGTAATTGGTAACAAATCTGATGAAAACAGCCCAGAGAAGCAGGCTTGCTCATGGTTGTTCTTGCTCATGGTTTGGAAGAACGGCATTCGTGGAAACGGAGAAGGTCTGGTGGTGAGAGCAGCTAGCAGCTGGGTGGTCAGAGGAGGAAGGGGGGCAGCTGGTCACGTCGAGTCAGCATTTGGAACGGGAGAGCAATGCTTTCTTTTGTGATTAAATTTGGAGTTATGCATGTATTGTGGACATGAAACTCTGTTGCATGAAGAGTTGTAAATATTTCTCTCTCAGTCTTTCAGCTGTCTCATCGTTCTCTCGATGTTATCTTCCTAAGAAGAGCATTTTAATTTCATGCAGTATCATTTAATAATCTAGCTATTACTTTCTGAGTTATGTAATTCTTTTCCAGGAAGTCCCTGCTATGGTCAGACTTTCAGTGTTTCCTCTGAGTTCTCTAATATTTCAAAGTCTCAGATTTCATATTAAAACTCTCAGTCTGTCTCAAATTTGGTTTTGGTACAAGGTGAGAGATAAGACTAGCCGCTGTCTTCCACATGGGGATATCCAGTATCACTTGTACCAGCCATGAAAACATCTGCCCTGTCAGCCAGTGGAAGCTTGTTTGTGGCACCTGTATTAAAAATAAGATCATACAGCATGGGTCTTCTTTTCCATTGGTCTATATGGCAATGACACTTTTTATTACTATGGTGTTGACAGAGGTTTCTGTCTTGCCCGGTCCTGCAGCCATTCAGTCCCAAAGAAATACTCAGAGGCCTACATTAATTATAAACTTGTTAGCCTATTAGCTCAGGCTTCTTATTTGCTAATTCTTACATCTTACATTAACCCATAATTCTTGTCTGTGTTAGCCATGTGGATTGGTACCTTTTATCAGTGAGGCATTCTCATCTTGAATCCTCTGTGTCAGGGAGATGACTCAGCCTTTCCTCTTCCCAGAATTCTATTCTGGTCACCCCGCGTATACTTCCTGCCTGACTACTGGCCAATCAGCATTTTATTAATCCAATACAAGTGTCAAATCTTTACAGGGTACAAGACCATTGTCCCACAGCATTATGGAGCTGCACTGAAATCTCTCAAAATAGCTTTTAATCCAATATTTGTTATATTTCCATATGAATTTTAGAATTATTTTTCAATTTTTTGAATATTGTTATTTGAATTTCAATGGGGGATTGCATTTGTTCTAATCTGTAAGGGGAATAATGCACATATACATTACTCGGGGACAAATATCACATGATGATTTCAATAGATTCAGAAAAAGTATCATTGAGCTTAAACTCCCTTCTGGGTCAGCTTGACCATGACTGTCACCAAATACTTGGCACAAATAACAAATGTAAAACAGTTCATTTTGGCTAACGGTTTCTGATGCATAAGTTCATAGTCCCTGGATTCACTGACTCTGCATTTGTGTGATGAGCAGAACAACAGTCGGGAACATGTGGAAGAGGCTACTCACCTTGTGACAGGCAGGAAGTAGAGAGAAGAACACAGCCATGGACCTTACATAACATGTGAAGTCCTATATCCACCCATGTGCCATGTGCTACAACTAGGCCAGACCCTCCCACTTGTGACATTAACTGACCATCACATGCAACTTGTGTGGAGACCTGTTATATTAAAACCATAACATTGTGCTCGCTTCAGCAGCACATATACTAAAATTGGAATGATACAGAGAAGATTAGCATGGCCCCTGTGCAAGGATGACACGCAAATTCATGAAGCGTTCCATATTTTTTTCGAATGGCCAAAAGATACCTAAGGTCATGCTCAACTTCCTTAGCGATCAGGGAAATGCAAATCAAAACAACTTTGAGATACCATCTTACACCTGTCAGAATGGCTAAAATCAAAAACACCAATGATAGCCTATGCTGGAGAGGATGTGGTGTAACGGGAACACTCATCCATTGCTGGTGGGAATGCAAACTTGTGC
>PVIU01015241.1:0-49058 GCA_004026605.1 Ondatra zibethicus | reverse complement strand
TAGTTATCAGTGTGTGGAGATAGATAGACCCTGATCCTGTAGCCTCCCATAGTTATCAGTGTGTGGAGATAGATAGACCCTGATCCTGTAGTCCTCCCGTAGTTATCAGTGTGTGGAGATAGATAGACCCTGATCCTGTAGTCCTCCCATAGTTATCAGTGTGTGGAGATAGATAGACCCTGATCCTGTAGTCCTCCCGTAGTTATCAGTGTGTGGAGATAGATAGACCCTGATCCTGTAGTCCTCCCATAGTGCTCATGGACAATATGAGATTATTTTTGCCTTTAAACATTTTAAAGGACAATGTGGGGGAGGCACAAGGAGTAGATTTCTTCTTCAAGAGACAAAAGAATCACTGTAGAGAATCATAGTGTCCTAATTAAGGGTCATAATTATTTTCATAATTACAGACTCTCAATGAAGAAAAAATATAATAGAAAGAACCCCACCACTTTTCCTGCATGAGAAATCAGCATGAGAATATTAGAATCTAGTTCCAAAAAAACGACAGAGAACTGGGACTTACGTAAGACAGATGTCTTGAGACATTTAGTAAATCTGTAGTCCAGAGACATTCTGCTTTGATCTGCGTGCAGTAGGAGAGTGCTTGTTTGTTTCCTGGCCAGTCAGACCTGAATAAACACACAGAAACTATATTAATTTCAGCACTGTTTGGCCTATTAGCTCAGGCTTCTATTAACTAACTCTCATATCTTAAATTAACCCATTTCTATTCATCTGTGTGTTGCTGCAAGGCTGTGGTTTACCGGTAAGGTTTTAGCGGTGGTGTTATTCTCCTTTGGCAGCTACATGGAATCTCCCTGACTCCACCTACTCTCTCCCTCTGTCTCTTTCAGTCTGGTTATATTCTGCCCTGCCATAGGCCTAAGGAGATTTATTCATTAACCAATAAAAGCTACGCATATACAGAAGGACATCCCACTTCATCTGGGCATTCAGAATACACCAAGTGTATTTGTGGCTGGCCAGTGCCAGTCAGCTGTTCTCAACACCATGACACACAGAGAGGGGGAGGGCATAGAAGGTAAAAAGGAATACGTACTATACATAGATGGTACATAGATGTGATATCCATCCCTATCCCCAAAATAGTCCCCAAACATCACGTTATTGCTTGGTTACAAAGAGAAACAGTGAACCAAATCAGCAATGAAGAATGAATGGAACAAACTACCTGCTTCCGTCTGGTAAAGCAGAACGGTTAAAGAGTTAAGTCTAAAGGAAACATATGGGTACCTTGGCTTGCCTTCCAGTACCTTCTGGAACACAAACAAAGGTCTACTTGTTTAAGGTCTTAAACAAAATAATTCTAAATATGGCACTTAAAAACAAACACAATCAAATTCAATCCTTAACCAAAGATCCATAAAAGACAAACGATTAGAGCAATCCCTTTCACTGCTGTTGTTCATTAATTGCCTTTCTCTGGTGGCGAGTCTTGCTTAGCTACAGTGGCTTTTTTCATAAGAGAATAAAAACATTGGCTTTTGGGGACTGTTAATGAAAATGAATATATGAAAATTTAAGAGTGAGGAATTAATTATTTGGAGAAACAATTAAGGGCTATGAGTTATTTGAAAGCAAGATAGCTTAGGAAACACTAGCAGCAGGCCCATAAATATTATTTTAATAGTCATTTGGCTTGTGTTGCTAGAAGTTTGTATTGAACTAAGCTGGGAAATGGAAAAGTCACTCAATAAGCACAACATCGCGGGGCTTCCATGGTCTCCCTCAGCGGCTTCCAGATCAAATTTCCTCAGCGTCTAAGTGAAAAGATGATGTTTCTAGCAGCCAGCCCCGCTGCCTCAACCTGAGATCTGGAGAGCCAGCTGTGCTCGCTCGGTCTCGTATGCCGTCCCCATAATGAACACACTACATGGCTGACAACCGTGTTGATGGGCCGTGAGCCTGAATATCATCTGGCTGGTCTCCGCTGTGAAGGATTTTCAGTCTGCCTGTCCGAGAAGAATAAGGAAAAGGGAATGAGTTCCCCCCACCCCTTTGCTCTTTTAAGAATGCTTGTGTATTTGGGGGAAGGATTAGGAAAATACTGGAAAAACACACAGAGCATGAAATTATTCAGTAGAGAAATTCAGCGACGAGGGAGACACTCGAGTCCTTCACGCAATCCACTCGCTATCAAGTGATAGTAATTGAGGCGCTGCGCAGCTCACCGAGGAGCAGCCAACATTATCTCTGCTGTGGTACAGCTTCCACGAGCAGGGAGACAGTTAATAGTTTAGTTTTCAGCCAATGTCACGGAATATAAGTAATTTGAAACTATCCATGTGCTAAGGGAACAGCAAGAGGCCATCTGTCACTTGAGCATCTGACTTGTCCCTGTTGAGATCATTTCCGCCTCACTGCTGTCTGTCTAGACTCACACCCACTGTCTTTCCAGAGCCATTGCATGATCTGTTTACTTCCTTCCTATTTCCTTTTGTTGTCCATGAAAGCCTGCCTCTTGCTTCATTCCTACCTCCTTGCCACGCCGAGACAGTCAAGGGATGTAGAGATATGAAGAGCTTCCATACAGATGACGATGAAGCAGGATACCCAGAGCACAAGAAGAGGAGTTACTGATAGGGGTGGGTGCTCCGAGGCTGCCAGGAAGCAATCAGGATGACAGGACAGGGAGAGGGGAGGAGTGGCAGGGAAGTTCTGTCATATGTGAACATTACAGTGTGATAGAGCATCCATGATACAACGTAAAACAATGGCATGATGGGATACCAGGTGAACTCATGGTGCAGGGGCACGGACCTTTGAGCTGGGCTTAAGAAGTGCTTAGCTGCCAACCCTGCCAATGACAAGGAACTCTACCCTCCCCCTGAGCCACTTAGGACTCAGTTCAGTCTCTCTCTGCCTTCATTGTTCTTGTCCTTCTGATGACTTAACAGAGTCTATAATAAATTCGTGTCTCTCTTTCGATAAGATTGAAAGCTGCTAGAGGCCGGGGATTGAAAACTCAGATTATAATAAAGATGTTAAAAGAAGGAATAATACAGTGTGCAGAGCATAGCAAGGGTTGCAGTGGCCAAGGGTTTGGGGTTGAAGAGACAGAACATGTTGTATAACTAGAGGCTTAGATTCTAGCGTCTGTAGACAAAGGGGCTGCTTGTCCACTGTTCACACCCTCTATAGTTCATAAAGCATGGAGCACGTGGTAGGCACCCATTTCTGAGATGCTAGGAACGTTGGGAGGGGGAGCCACCAATTTCTCAGTGGTAAGGAGGAAACAGGAACCATCATCAGGTTTTGAACTCAAAAGTTATCCATGCATGGAACATAGAGTTTTGCTACTGGCCCTAAAATATGGTATTGGTGCTTTCATTTCTGCTTCATGGAATGCTCTGGAAGGTGGAGAGTGGAGCTCTCTGGACTCTTCCAGATGGGAGCACAGTTCTACTGTGTGTCCCTAGTTCTACTTCAAATGGCCCTAAATCTCAAGAAAACTGGAACATCATTTAAAGAATGAAAACCTACTTTCTATTCAACAAAAAGCTTCTAAGATACTTTGTGATTTCATACCATTACTCTACTTGAAAAACAAATGCAACGGATTCAGTATAAAGTTTAGTGGAAAACCCAAACCCGAATCAAGTTCTTAACCACTGTTGTGTGGGGAAACTTAAGCGACTGCTATGTTTGTTTGCCTTGGGCTGTAGTGGTCTCCTATCTATACTCAAGAACAATCGGCACAGGGTTGTTTTAAGATTTTAGCATCGTGAGTGTATGTCCCTAACTCTGAACTATAAGGACATGTTAATAAGCACTGCCCTCATTAACACGGGAGTTGATGAGTCTGTGTACGGCTTGACTAGGTAGATCAGCGTTGACTATGGTAGTTTCTGTAGTTAGGTCGCCAGGCTTAGAAAACTCAACTCCTTATTGCCTCAAAATTGTCATCTCTAGAATGGGTTTAAGGATGCGGTCTACTTCGTATGATTATCTTGCATATTAAATATAATGTAAATAATCCATGCAAAGCTTTCCACACTGTGCCTAGCGCACTGCAGAAAGGAATGTCAAGGCCCATGAGGTCTTAGTTTCACTCTGCAGGACGGCCCTGGAGACTGTGAGTCCAAGTGCATTTATACATCATGACCACTAGATGGCAGATGTAGCACTTTTTTGCTTGCTTAGGTATCCAGCTGCATTTTGCTAGTTGACTCCTGGCATTTGATGACCTTAGGGAACTTCAGAAGCAGCATTATTTTCAGTGACACCATGGCATCTCTTTTTAAATAAAAATTAATCAATGAGATACTTAATGAGTTTTCTGATGTAAGTTATTTGAGAGAGTTGGGAACATGTTCTGAAGAAAGTATCAGTGAAGACAGTAGAGTGTGAAAAGATAGGCCGCCATCTCTGGTTTCCTCTGTCTCTCCATGCAAGGGAAGGCTTGCAGTCATGAAAGGGAACTGGAGAGACAGGAAGAGACGCCCTTGCAGAGCCATGTGAAGCCTTGAATGCTGTTTAGGAACCAGCAGAGAATACCAAGAGGGTACCAGACACAGATGGACTTCTGCAAACTAGCTCCGACAAGCCCCAGGCTTTGTGGATGCCTGTGAGGGAAATGAAAGCCAGTCTGGTCTTGATGGCCACTGTCTCCTCCCTTTCTCCCCATCCTCAGTTTGAGAAACACATGTTGGTGGACACCAAACAGACTTTCGCCAACACTCAAGATGAATTCTCCAGTAACTAATGGGGACATGAGCAAAGGTTTGCCCTGTCAGTCCACGCAGGTCAAGACCTTCCATGCCTGATGGCCTAGGGCTTCAACAGTCATATCCAGCTTTGTTTTGTTGGTGTTTCTTCTTCTTCTTCTTCTTCTTCTTCTTCTTCTTCTTCTTCTTCTTCTTCTTCTTCTTCTTCTTCTTCTTCTTCTTCCTCTTCCTCCTCCTCCTCCTCTTCTTCTTCTTCCTCCTCCTCCTCCTCTTCCTCCTCCTCTTCCTCCTCCTCCTCCTCCTCCTCTTCCTCCTCCTCCTCCTCTTCTTCTTCTTCTTCTTCTTCTTCTTCTTCTTCTTCTTCTTCTTCTTCTTCTTCTTCTTCTTCTTCTTCTTCCCCTTCCTTCTCTTCTCTTGTTCTTCTTCACTTTACATGGAGAACACTAGAACTTTATCAATCTCTTCTCATCTCTCTTGATGACAGGCAAGGGACAAGAACTTGGGCTGAGCTGAGGCAAGTGGACAGGAGAACAGTTCAAGTGGATGTTGTCATCTGCATGAGACAAGCCGGCTTGAGCCTACTGCCAGACGTGGACAGACAGATCAGCAGTGGGCTTTGGGGTGACAGAGCCTACTGCCAGATGTGGACAGACAGATCAGCAGTGGGCTTTGAGGGTGACAGAGCCTACTGCCAGATGTGGACAGACAGATCAGCAGTGGGCTTTGAGGGTGACAGAGCCTACTGCCAGATGTGGACAGACAGATCAGCAGTGGGCTTTGAGGGTGACAGAGCCTACTGCCAGATGTGGACAGACAGATCAGCAGTGGGCTTTGGGGTGACAGAGCCTACTGCCAGATGTGGACAGACAGATCAGCAATGAGCTTTGGGGTGACAGAGCCTACTGCCAGATGTGGACAGACAGATCAGCAGTGGGCTTTGAGGGTGACAGAGCTTACTGCCAGACGTAGACAGACAGCTCAGCAGTGGGCTTTGGGGTGAGATCACAGATGCGGTGCTGAGCTGATAATCAATATTTAATTTCAACTGATGTGTTCATGACTAATTCCGAACATCATAGGCTATATGATAATTACACACACACACACACACACACACACACACACACACACACACACACACTCCCCTTATCCTCACAATGATTGCCAATCACTAGCAAAATGCCAAAACAATCTGGTAAGTACCTTCTTCAGTCTCCCTGGTCAGTCTGAGTGGCTATGAAAAGATACTTCTCTGTGTGATTTATTTTCTCATTTTGTAAAATGATACAAATTATCGCTGCCAAGAGACACCTAGATCACCAGCATGCTTCATAATAGAATATTGCTATGTAGGACCTCTTTCAAAATATTTCAGGGACCAGAGACACAGTTCAACGGTAAAGAGCACTCGCTGCTCTTGTGGTGGTCATGAGGTAAGTTCCCAGCACCCAAGCCAACCAGCTTAGCTCTGCCTCCAGTGCCAGGAGAATCTCCCCTCTTCTGGCCTCCACAGATGCCTGTGCTCACAAGTGCACATCCACACACAGATGCACATACGAGTGTGTAATTAGAACTAAGGTAAATCCTTAAAAATGTTTGGGTTACCAGGAAACCTGGGGTGTTTTCCTCATCAGTGCCCACCTTTGCCTCTGTCCACTAGGTGACTGACACAAGGGACTTAAGATAACTGGCTCCCTCAGGGACACCTGCAGCACAGGTCCCTGCAAGTCTTAGTGGGATAGCTCCTAAGCAGACTTTGCAAACTAGATGAGCCATGTTCTTATTGAGCTAGAACATGAAGATCCATGCATCCTCAACTTCTTGCCAAGTCCGCTTTTTTTGTGTGTGAGACAGAGACTTTTATAGCCCACACTGGCCTCAAACTCACTATGTAGCGAAGGCTGGGCTTAAGTACCTCATCTTCCTGCATCTACCTTCCGAGCCATTGGGCCTCTCTTCCTGAGATTAGTTTCATAAGCTCTTCAAAACAATTTTTAGAACAAATGAAAATTCATCTTTTCACTTGTGAATGAGCTTCATGGAAGTGCTTGGCTTTGTACATTGTTATAACATGATGCACACACCAAGTCTGAATCAACACCACACACGAGGAGGCCAGGCCTTAGTAGAACAATACTTTAGTGGGCTACACTTTCTCTGGAAATACAATTTTCATTATCCTTAAAATATATTTATTTATGTCTTAAATAATGAGGATTTGAAGTGTTATTATGAAAGGAGAGACACAGATTTTCTATAAATGTGTTTTTCTTGCGATAATATGTGAAATTACATTCCATGTTAAATTGCTCGAGGCAAGCAAGGTTTAATATGTATCTAAATAATTAAGCTAATTGTGTAAAAATATATTTGCAGAATTCAGCAAATGTGTTAATACATTTACATCATGTTTGCCCATTTCACATAACTAAAGTTTGCTTTGTGAAACAGTCTCCCAAATTCTGGCGGGCGGTCCTCCATCCCACGGTAGTTAGTGCCTGGTACTTTCTGGTTAGAAAAGTGGGTACGAAAGAAGCCTGGCATTAAAACATGGCAAACAATCTGCCCTCACCTTCACACTGTGCCTTCCCCTTCTTTTGTGGTCTAGCATCTCTCTCTCTTTTTCTCCTTCCTTCCCTTCCTCCCCTCCTCCTCCAGCCCTTCCTCCCTCCTCCTGTCCCATTCCCCCTTCCTTTCTTTGCCTGAGACAGAGTCTTACTCTGTTGCCCACACTGGCCTTAAGCTCACAGCAATCCTCCTGCCTCAAACTCCTAAGCACTAGGATTTTGAGCATGAGCTGCCCCACCCAGTCCTTCTGTGAATTTCATATTCACATTCTTAAGTGAGGACTTGAGGATTCTTGCGCTGTAATCCTACATCTTCACTCGTGGTGCAGGATGGGCAGTCTACAATTTGCTAACAGATTCCCCTTCCAAGTGTGAGTCAGGCTCATTGTCACAATGCCTTTCCGGGCCTTTGCACAAGTCAGGTCTTCAGACCATTGGGTGTGGAGACAGGGCACTGGCACAAAAAATAGAAAGAAAGAAACCCAACGGCTCCTCAAGTTTCAGAGTGAAGCAACTTGTGGCAGCCGGTTTTCTCCTTCCACCATGTGGATCCTTGGGAATTGAACTCAGGTGGCTAGTGTTGGTGGCAAGCACTTTCACTGCTTGACTGTCTTGCTGACAAAGCAGACCTAAGAAAGCACATGTAAAATAGTTGAGCTGCCCATGGTATTGAGACTAGAAGAGATGAAGGAACAAAGAGCAATATCAAATATGAACTATCTTGCCCCTCCTCTATTTCATTCCCCAGCTCCTACCTTCTTCATACAGAATAATGCACACTTGAACATGATACTATAGCTTATTTTCAGTGCCCTCCCTAGGAAGGTGCAGCAAAAAACAGTAGTCACAGTGGATATGGAACAAGGAACTTCAGCTGTGATCGGTTTCAGCCAGTGCTACAAGGAGAGACTTCAAAGGCCATACAGCATATGAAACAGCTCATTCATAATGTTAGAATTAATCACATATTGGGATAGTAATTCCTTCAACTGAGTGGATCACTTAAGACCCCTAAAGGCCAGAAGTCATGTGCCAAGCTCACACCTGTCAACCACAGCATACCCAGGTCTCTTGGTGCGCTGAGAGCTTAGGGTTTCTCCAGATTTTCTTTCCAGAACCTCATGGTAGACGGTGAACAAGAGGCATCCCTGTTTCCTGCTTATTGGTTCTCTGGGCATTGGTCGTCCAGGGCAGTTAAGCCCAGTCTTCTCTGCCAGGAGAAGTGACAGGAAAACATCACGAAGGCCTGCTAAGGTTTGTGACATTTACACAGGGTCTAAGTCAGACCTCGGCATGGCACCTCTCTCTCTGGGAGTGAGAAGAAGGGGTTTTTCTAGCCTCATTTAGTATCTTCTGCTGAAAGGAACCATATGCCACACAATGAAATATATTCCAGGCAAGATGCATATACTTTTCACAATAAACATGTATGCAAATCTTGCAAAGATTCATTTTAGGGGCAAAAAATGTGCTGATATTATTCATATCGATACTCTTGAATGTGTTGTGATGCCTCTGCACCGGTATCAGATCCATATTTTATTCTGTCCTTCTCTGCCTTAACCTTTAACAGTGACAGATTTCAAAAGCATTCTGAGATCTTTGTTCTGCTTTGTTTTTGGTGAAGAACTTGTTCCTGGTCATCGAAATTTAAGTCCCAATAAACCATAAGCTTGTAAAGGACTGGCACACGGCCAGTGGACCTGGCAGATCTGCGAGTGTCTCTTGGGGAACATTTTGGGTGGGAATACATTCAAGCAGTGCTCCCAGGACCCGGAGCTGCGGCCTGCCCTATTGCCCTAGAGTTAGAGTGTTTCCCTTTAAGGCTTTGGAGCACAGAGCTCACTCCTAATTGGAGCCAGGGCTGAAATTAGGATGCTCTTGGAAAGACATCTTTGCAAGGTCCTTGCTGCCTAAATGAGTCTCCATTGCAGGTGATGGAGGAGCAGAGGCTTGTGGGGTCCCAATAATCTTGTGCCGCCTGTAAATCAACATGAAAATTCAGAAATCAGCGCAGCCCAGGAAATTCCATTCAGGGAGTGGAAGGTCTGGCTGTCCCTTTAATTGTCCCCTGCTCTGTCTGTTGCTTCCCATCACACATTCTCCCGAAAAGCCATATTGCTACAAATACACATTTAGGATTTGATTACAAAGTCTTCTCCATTTACATGTACAAGATAGAGCCTACTGTGACAGATTAGTGCTCCTAAAGTTTGGAAAGGGGGGTTAAACGAAGTGTTGCTCTCATGATGCTGAAAGTCTTTAGGAAGAGCTGGTATGTCACAAAGAGCTCTGGGATGCTGCACCTGGCTTGTATGCATACTGCACTCTGACAAGATGCCACATTGTGTCGGCCATCTGCCAATTGTCCTACCTCTCTATCCAGGCCACTTCAGCAGGGGTGCGTGACATTGTACTCACCAGGGGTTTCTGCTTTTGATCATTCAGCCCTGCTAGGGTGAGCCACGTCAACAGTACTGGGGACCATTGAGGCTGGGACAGTAGCCAGTTGGGTCAATTGCTGTACAAAGTGAGGCCAGAGGTTGAACCCCAGCCAGCACCCATGGGAAGCAACACCGGGCCTGGTGGTGGGTTCTTGTCACCATAGCACTGGGTGACAGAGATGCAGATGCATGGGACTTGCAGGACAGCCATGGTGCTTCAGTTCCTGGGGAGAAATCTTGCCTCAAAAAACAAAACAAAACAAAGCAGAAAACAAGGAGGCTGGTGATGGAGGAAGGCCACCCATAATGGTCCTCTGGCCTCCACAGGTACACTTACACATGTAAATGCACATTTGCGTGCTCACACACACTCACACCTGTTACACACAGCATGCAAAAAACTGTTTCAGAGGCAATTCTGTCATGTCCAACTTAGATACTACATACATGCACACACACACATGCACACACACACATGCACACTGAGATGATAGGTCGCAGCCAAAGCCATCACTTGCCCACAGTTTTCCTCTCCTCCTCCCCTGCCCTTCCTCTGTGAGCACACATCCACTCCAGGTCCCTCTCCCTTCCTCCCGCTGAAGAGCCTCACGCAGCCCCTGAGCCTCTCTGGCCGCAGTGAATCTTTGTTTCCCTCTAACTCCTCTAAGGAATGTCTGGGCTGCGGCCTGTCATCAGGGCAGACACGGAGTTCTTTTTTGTGGAGCACAGCTAGGTAAACGCTGTGGCTGCTGAACCCCTGTCTGGAATTGAGGGCTTCTGTCTATGGGCTTGAAGAGTGAAGCAAGTCCCCCCACCCCAGGGGACTTCACCCCAACCTCAGCTTCCAGGCCCAGGCTCTCCATGTCTGTTTTACTTGTTGCTTTTGTGGATAAATGGACACATGAGAACAAGGAGGTCGAAAGAACAGAGTTTTCTTAGTTGTAGAAGGCAGAGGAGGAGGGTTTTCGTTTCCTTTTGATTTTCTGTGAGGAGTTGTGGTGAGGGGAAAGATCTAGACAACGGAGGTGATAGTAAGGCATTTTCACTGCCTTGACCTGAAGCCCCAAGACGAGGGGTGGAGACGGGGGAGAAGGCCTGGGCTCTCCTCCCTGACAGTGTCAGTGCCTTCTACACGCGGTGTTCTGAGTCTTCCAGGAACACAGCTGTTGAGACCGTTCCACCTGGATGTCAGCATTGACTCAACTGAAGGAGTCACCCCTGTCAGGGCAGCTCCCACTCCTGTTGACGCGGACAGCGCGTGAAGAGGGGAGAGCTGAGAGTCTTGCCTGAGAGCTTATGTGTCTGCTGCCTCATGTCTTCTCCTTTCCGCGGGACAAGTTCCTCTCCTGAGCAGTAGCTACAAGTGCTGCAAGCATGGAGCAGGATTAAGACTCTGGGCCTTATCCATCTTGTTAGGATTTCATGGGGAGACAGTCTACAAAGGCTGCTAGTGACTGGGTTGTCCTCACTAAGGCTGAGTATTGAGCTCCGTGTCACTGATGCAGGATGTAGTTAGCCTTGGTACTGAGTTCTGCATCACTAGTGCCTGGTGGTGAGCTGTGTGTCTCTAGCACTCGGTGCCGAGTAGCGTGGATCGTTACTCATGCTAGGCGCTGGGCATCACTAACCCTTGGTGCTGAAGCAATGGGAAAAGATTGAGGGACAAAGAGAGAATTCTTGTCTGCACATGGGAGCCATGTCTTCTTACTGTAAAGTGAATTTGTTACTTGCACGGCACAGAGAGAAGCCTGGACCTTGAACATTCCAGTGGAGCCCTGAGCAGGCTGAGTGGGAGAGGTGTTAAAATAACAGTCCCTCCCCCAGATGGCTGCCTCATCAAGTAGATTTACTTTCAGTGAACACTGAGCAGGCTTTTCAACTCGCTCTCAGCCCCCCTGGAGCCCCCTACAAAGTCAGGGAAAGTGACAGAATGCAGATGAAGTCACCAGGGGGAACCCAGTCCTCTGGTCACCCGTGGGCTGTGCATGATTCAGTCCTCCTCCACCCTGTGTTCAGGATCTCGCTGGGATCACAGGAGACTGGGGACCAAATTGAATCTTTATTTCCATTCGCTCGCTGTGATTAAATCGCTCATAAAGATGTTTTAAAATGCCAACGAATTCAAACCACACCACGCAGCCCCTCAGCAGTCTTAGGTCATGCTCCTATGGAGTGCGGAAGTGCTGAGGACCATAGGACCCCTCCTTCCTATTAAGTCCATATGACTGAGGAGTTTGGGGGTGTACAGTGATCACAGTGACAATTTCTTGTAAATTGTAAATTGTGGAACAAAAATGAGAAACTAGATATGGAGACCCTCCCAGAATGGGATTCTCTGCTATTTTAGAATGTGTGCAAGTCACTCAGAGTTGCATTTAGTTATGTAGAAAGTCCAGTTGTCTTTATTGTTCAAACTACAACCACATTTAAGGGGGGAAATACTGGGCGCGTGTGCGCGCACGCGCGCGCACACACATAGGGTTATATGTATGTGTGCATGTATATGTGTGTTGGAAGGTTGGATACATACTGTCAACTTTGAATATGTCTGGGTTTCAAGAGGTAAGGATCTTAAATCATTAATTAATTTCTATAGAGTTTGAGTATATTTAGAATAAATCACTTTGATTGTTAACTATCTCAGATATGGCAGTCTGGAAAGATGTCTCAGCAGAGACAAGCATGTGGACCGGAGTTTGCCAAAGCTTGGCACTGTGGTATTCAGCCATGAACCCAGACTGGGCTCGTTTGGGGAAAGAACAGACAGATTCCAGGGCCTTGCTGGCCAGCCAGTTTCTCCCCAACAGCAAGCAGCAGGCTCAGGGACACCCTAGCTTCGTTACTTTTCATTGCTGTGATGAAGTACCACTGCCCAAGCCAAGATAGAAACAAAAGTGTTTACTTTGCTCCCCGGTGGAAGGGTGAGGAGGCGTGGCGACAGGCCTATGGAAGTCTCCTCGTTAACATAAATTCATGAAGGAGTATTATGAATAACCAAAGCTCTTTAAACTTTTCTCATTTAGGAACTGTTCAGTATTCCAGGAGCTCTGGCCGGAAACGGAGAGTGAGGCTAACATGTATGTTTCTCATTATATCACGACATCCAACACACAGCCCAAAGAATCAAACGCCATCCAAGGAGAGAGAAGCGTGTTGTATAGGGCAGAGCACACAGCTGTGGTTTTGTCCCCTTGGCGATGTCAACATGTCAAGAAGCTCTATAGTTTGATATATGCTTCAGTCGTCTCTAGTTTGCCTAACGCTTGGGAACCCTTACCCAACTAATGAGGAAGACATCTCCATTTTACCAAAAATAGTTTTCAAGTCCCAGAGGAGTGAGGACCACGTTCAGATGGTTATGCTGATGTAAAGACCAAGCTTGATTTGGGGTGGTTTGCTAACACTAAGCAATGCCTCCCAAAGAGATGTTCAGATACATCCTTGCGGTTATCGTCTACCTCTTTTTGTCATTATTTGGGGTTAAAGATGAAGTTGTAAGATGTGGCTCATACACACGTATAAAATTCATTGTTGTTTATAATTTCTGATCATCATCAACATGAAAACATGCAGTACTCTTTATGTCCTAAGAACTGGACATCAACTGTTCACCTGCCCTCCCATCGTGGGACCCCTTCCTTCCTTTGGCCACTTACTGACATGTCACTCATATTTTTCCTGGCAGGGAGGTGACATTTGCTTATTGTACAGTCTGCTGAATCTCTTCTACCACTAAATCTGATGAGTGACATTAAAACAGCTAATCTGTTTAGAGGCAAAATAATTAGTGTGCACTATTGAGCATCCCCTGTTATAGGATAAGGGCTCCCAATCTGCAAAATTCAGGCTGATTTCCAAAGGAAAAGCAATACTCGTGGCACTATGAACTAGATTGACGTTTGTCTTTTACATAGAAGATCACCCATAGAGTCGGTTCTCTCCTTTCACTGCGTTCAGGGATTGAGCTCAGGTCGCCAACCTTGGCAGCCATTGCCTTTACCCACTGAGCCATCTTGCTTGCCCTTCATTAGCTCTTAAATGACACAGCCCATCAGAATTATCAAGCTATTAGAAATAGGCTACATTTTTCATTTTGGCCCAAAGAATTCTGAATAGCAGTTTTACAAACCACACACACACACACACACACACACAAAAAAAAAAAAAACTGGCAGAACAGATTGCAGAAATTATAACTAAGCTAGAGGACATTTTCTATTTCTAGAATAAAACATTGCTTGTATCCAAGGAGCATTGTTGTTTTGGGTTTGGGCTCTCTCTCCACAGAAGCCTGGGCTTTTATTTTCCATCTCAGCCTGTGAGGCGAGCAATCAGGTGCTAGGATAACCCTGAGTCAGGCCATTTGGATGGAGTCTCAAGGGGTGCGAGCCTTCTGGGACTTAGGCTGAGTTCCACTCTCCGGTCACACTGACCTCCTTCAGGGAGGAGGCCCTGAATTCCTCATAAAATCTGTTTCCCCTGGGGGCTCAAGAGGCCGTTGGGATAAGGAAGGTCCAGAGCACACACAGATGACCCCCCTACAACTGGGGAAAAGAAAACAAGAAAGGGACGTCCTTCATCTGTGGTCCCCTGCCTTCGGGTAGTCAGACTTCAGTGCTGGTCTCTAGAGGAGAGCAGCAAACCTTCCCAGTTTTGAGGTGTGCCTTTGGCTGGCTCTCCCCTGAGACCCAACATTCCAGCACCAGATGACTGGGAAAGCAGACCTCATTTAACAGGAATTTGTCCATTTACCCAAGGGCCTGGTTTTCATCAGGGACATTTGCACTTCCTGTTCTTGCTACAGTTGAATTTTCTTTCAATCTTGGTCTGTTTTAGTTTGCTTTCTGTAGCTGTGATGAAATGCCTTGACCAAAAGCAACTCAGGAGGAAAGATCTTTGTTAGCGTCTACTTCCAGGTCACAGTCCTTATTGAGAGGAAGTCAAGGCAAGGACTTGAAGAGGTTGGTCACATGACATCTAAAACAAGAAGGAAAAGAGAATACACACATTCTTGCTTGCTGACTGGGTCTCTCTTATCAACCTGTCTTTGTCTCTTATAGTTCAGGATTTCCTGCCCAAACCCAAAACAACAATGCTCCTTGGATACAAGCAATGTTTTATTCTAGAATATTCTAGTGGTGCCATGGTCAGCTGTGTCCTTCTGTGTTGACTTACATCATAGACAGTCCCCTGCAGAAAAACACACATTTTTTTTTCTACATATTTCCCCAACTCAGGACAAATTGCAGAAATCAGTTCTCTCCTTCCTCCACATGGGTCCCAGGAATCAAACCCAGGTCATCGGGCTTGGCAGCAAACACCTTTACCTGCTGAACCATCTAGCTAACCACAGACTCCACTTCTTAGATGTCCAAACGTCTCAGTACCATTATAGTTCCAGCACATGGGCCTCTGGAGAAGCACTCAGACCAGTCATAGCCAGTGTGAAAACAGTTTATCAGCAGCTGTTCATGTATGTACCATCAACAGAGGTGACCACTTTGTTCACTGACTCTGACATCTCCGTGTTTATTCAAAGATGTTTTTTCAGCACATGCTCTATATCAAAACACCAATTTTGAATTGGGAAAGTAATATACCATTTGTTAAGAATAAGAGGTAAAAATATGTCTACCCTAATTGGATAAAAATGTTCACATTTCTTCTCTTAACATTCATTGTTTTTTCTTCGAGACAGGGTTTCTCTGTAGCTTTGGAGCTTGTCTTGGAACTAGCTCTTGCAGACCAGGCTGGCCTTGAACTCACAGAAATCCATCTGCCTTTGCCTCCTGAGTGCTGGGATTAAAGTTGTGCGCCACCACTGCCCGGCTCTTAACACTCATTTTAACTTTCTTATCATTCTTTCTAATAAAGATAAGCTCATTATTATAACATATGTATAATTAGAAAGATTATTAATCTTTTAAAAAGGGTCACTGATTTTTTAAAAAGTTTTACTCACCTTAAAGATTGAGCCACTGTGTGTAGTTGTACAAACCTATAATCCAAGCACTCTGGAGGCTGAGGAAGGAGGAGCATAAATTCAAGGCTGGCTCAGGAAACTCAGAGATACTCTGTCTCAAAAATAGAAAATACAAAAAAGTGAGGTGAGGGAGTATAGCTTGGTGCAGAGCTCTTGCCTAGTGCCCTGCATCTGGTCTGGAGTCCTAGAAACTGGAATGCAAATGAAACAAAGAGGGACTAGGTGACTGAAGATATCTTAAATAGATAGTAGGCGCACAGAAATGTGTTCAGTAGCATGAGCCCGCAGAGAAATGCAAATAAATAAGGTACCACTGTACTTCCTTCAGCAAGAGGACAAAACTGTCACAATTCAAACAGACAGATCAAATATTGGTGTGAGTCTGAAACCACTAAGAAGTTATTTACTGATGGTGGGGTAGCAGGAGGCACCTAACATTATAGTTACTTTAAGGAAATGCTTGGAGGAATCTCCTACACAGAGATACACAGTATCCTATGTGGCATGGAAATTCCACTTCTGGTTATGTATTTCAGAAAAACAAGTGGTTATGTTTACCAAGAGATAAACAGAAGAATGTTTATGTTAACATTATTAACAACAGCAAATATCTGGAAATAATCCAAATGTAATAAAATATAAATATATAAAATATAATAAACAAGTCATTATATTTAATCCAACTAAAACTGTATAAGAATTAAAATTAATGAATGCATGAAACAGCAATGAGGTCTATGTGCCTTATGTTGAGTGAAAAAAGTTAAGATACTAGAAAATATTTGATATATATCCTGAAGCAGTTTAAACAGATTTATGGTGCTAGAGACAACAGTAATGAAGCAAACAGAAGAGAGTGATGGGGGTACCTAGGATTCTGGATAGGTTCTGTATCCTGATAGTGACTGTATGGGTAGATTACATAAACATATATTAAGATGTAGAAGAATATAATATATATATTATATATACACACTTTACGGTATGCAAACTGAATCTCAATTTGATAAATTGAAAATGTGCTCTTGGTAATGCGCTGGTCATCCAATCATAAGAATGTGAGTTCAGGTCTCAAGTGCTCATATAAAATCCAGGACCTGGGGCATACACCTGTAATCTCAGAGCTGGGAAGCAAAGAAGGGAAGATCCCTGAAGGTTGCTATTTGTCCAGTTGTTCTAATTGGTGAGTAACAGCCTCACTGAGAAACACTGACTCAAAAACTAAAATGGGGAACTATTGAAAATAATACTTAGCACCAATGTCTGGCCTTCATATTTATGTCCCTGCATGCATTAGCACACACACACACACACACACAGACAGACGTGGATACACAGATAGACATACACACAGAGACATGGACACACAGACACACACACATGCACAGACATACAAACACATGGACACAGATATACACACAAACAGACATGGACACAGACACGGACACATACAGAGACAACACACAATCACACATGGACATGGATACAGACACACACAGACACACAAACACATGGACACACAGACACACACACGGACACATGGGCACACAGACACATACACACATACACAGACATGCAGACACACACAGATAGACACAAAGAAAGACACACAAACACACGGACACACAGACACACACACAGAGACGCACACAGAATCAAACACAGAGACACACACAAACACTTGGACATGGACACACAGTCATAAACAGACACAGACATGAACACACAGAGACACACAGACATTCACATGAACATGGACACACAGACACACACAATCACACACGGACACGGATACAGACACACACACACACACACACCCAAACGGACATACACACACACACACAAACATAGACACACAGAGAGACACAGACACACACAGAGACACACGCAGACACACACACACAGACACACATGCAGACACACACATAGACACACAGACACACACATGCAGACGCACACACACAGACACACACATGCAGACACACACAAGGCACTCCACTGCAGTGTCAGCAACACCGCATTCTAGGAGCATGGGGTCACCACATGCTGCAGCATAGCCTTTAGTCTGTCAATAGACAGAGCGACAGCCGTCCTCCCATATAGGAGCCAATGCCTTATTCCCCCACCTCCTCTGTTAAGTCCCCTATCTTCTCTTCATAGATATAAACAAAAGCCCTTTAATCATATTTTCTGCAGTACCAGATTTGTGGGACTGGGGGAGGTTTTGCAATTTTCCACTAAAAGCAGCACACAGGCCAGGGTGTTTATCAGATAGCCCCAGTGAGCCGTGTGTCGGCGTGAGAGAAGAAAGGGCCCTGCCACCAGCATGGACGGTATCAGAAGAGAGGCTTCCTCAGCATGTGCTCTGCCTCCAATTTCCCACCACACCAAGACAAGTGCTAGGCTTCGCTCAGGATGCACGGGGTGTTATCATTGTAACAACAGATCATAATTTAGTTCGCGCGTGATTCTTAACCAGTCTCATAAAAGTGCTGTGTTCCATGTCTGGCCTTCAGCTAATTATACTCAGATCAGTCATCATGGAAAGACTGGGAGAGTATGTGCCACAACTCTCGGAAGAATTAACGTCTCCGTTGGGGTGTGGAGGAACAAGGGTTTTAATCACTTACAGCCTTTTCTCACCTTTAAATGTGTTATAGATTCAAAATGTATTTCTCGGCAGAAATTTCTAGATTTTGGCTCACAGTCTAAAAAAACCCATGTGTCCCACCCCAGCAACTGATAGCTTTTCAAGCTATTAATAGTCTGATCCCTGTATACTTGGTGCTCTGATATTTTTAGAGTCTGGATTGGAGCGCAATAAAATTGTTCCTCTTTCTTCTTAAAAAATGTAATTATTGAGACCAGATTCTGCCAACAGCAACTTTCAGAATAAAATAATAGCATGGAATGGTTAAAATCTACACTTCATGTTCACATTGTTACAGTGAGAAGTATTTTTAGGGTTTTATTTCATGAAAGCAGGGCGTACTGTGTAGGCCATCATTACATTAGTTTATGTTTACTGTACTTTCCTCAAAATCACCCTTGTAGGGGGTGCAGAGCACACGTGTTCTTTCAACAGGGTATATAGCTCACTAGAAAGTCAAATCAAGAGAAAATCACTTCAGGAAGTGATTACAGCAAAAGGTATGGAAATTACACCCAACTCGCTAATTAATGCTAATCTAATTTTATTTTTAGCTTCTAAGACAATACCTCAAAAACTCACTTCTCCTAGTTGACCTGTATACATGGATTTTATAATCCCAATAATGGTGAAGATAAGGAAAGCCTCCTTGGAGGTTTAACCAGAATCTCACTCACCACCCATCACTTCCTGTGCAAGAAGGCACATACATGTTATAGGTGGAGTCTATGGACCAGTGTTGTGTACCTGTCAAGGACAGTAGCAAGGACCCAGATAGAAAGACTCAAAGTTTAAGATGTGTAGAGTACCACCAACTCCTCATCTTCAGGTGGGCCAGGAACCCTGCCCTAGAGTTTGGCATGAGAGTCTGGGGAATTACGCAGTTAGGATTCTGAAACACATGCTCTATAGCTAGATCTTTGAAAATTCTAGATCTTTGAAAAGTTCCAGGTCTTGAAAGATTCTTGCTAAGGGAAATGATTTTTTTAAGAATATTTTTGATTATTTGGGAATTTCATATCATGTGTCAATCACACTTACCTGTACTCACAGTTTGCCACCCCCACCCTTGTGACGATCTCCCCCACAAAAAAAAGAAAAAGGAGAATGAGAAGGAAGAGGAGGAGGAGGAGGAGGAGGAGGAAGAGGAAGAGGAAGAAGAAGAAGAAGAAGAAGAAGAAGAAGAAGAAGAAGAAGAAGAAGAAGAAGAAGAAGAAGAAGACCAGTTTACATTGCCCATATATACATGGAGTATGGTTAAACCATATTTAAGGTCATCCCCTTAAAGAACACCAAGTCCTTCCCCATCTGTACCCCTACCAGAAACCATCAGTTGTGAAGAGCTACACTTTCAGCATCCTTATCACAATTTTTAAGAATTCTGCTCAATGGCTTTCTGTCTAGACTGTAGCTTTCAGGGGGTGCTGTGGTAGGGTGGGATTAGGAGTTGTCCCAGAAGCCTTCCATGTCCCTCTGTCTCAGCTGTGGGTCTGACGTCATCAATACCACTGCAAAACTGCCTTCCTTGCCCTTTACAGTCAGCCTGAACACAGATCCTGGACCTCCACATGGTTTCTGGTGACAGCATGGACCACCACAGACATCTACATGGTCTCTGGCATTGGCACATGTCGCAGACCTCACTCCAGTGGCAGCCTAGACCACCGACATCCCCATGACCTTCAGTGGTATCTCAGGCCATGAACATCAACACGACTCCTGGCCACAGCAGGACCACCAAGGACCCAAACATGGCCCTTGCAGGCAGCATGGACCACAGACATCAATGTGGTCTCAGATGGCCGCACATGGCTGACGGGATGGCTGCATGTCAACCTGGCCCCTGGCTGCTATAGGACCACGGACATCCACTTGAACTTTGGGCTTCAAAACAGCCTAGAGCAGCAGCCACAGATACTAACATGAGCTCCAGGGTCAGCATGGACCATAGATGTTTATCGAGGAGGTCCAGTCCAGAAAAATGAACCATTCTTATCTCAGACATCCTGCCCTTGCTCAGAACCAGGGCAGTTATGTGGCTGGGCAGCCTGTAGCATCTCCGGTTCTGCCTCTCTCCACCACACACTCACCTCTCAGTTCCTCCCTCTCTCCCACCTCGCCATTGCCTATTTGTTCATCTTGGTGGCATTGGATGTGTGCACTGTGTCAAGTGCAGTGTGTCACTGTGTAGATGCCCAGATAGCTTTACACGCAAATATTCACTGCAACGAGTCGTTGGTCTGGTTCAAGGTTCCTGGTTTCTGAAGCACCATAAATACTGCACAACTGCTGAGACTGCTCCCAGACATGCTGCTGTCACCCAGAGTCAGAGTGGCATGGGGGCTAGATAGGGTGGCCCGGCACAGGTGCTGTGTGAGCTCCTGGGTGCCTCAAACCTCCCTGACCTAGATGCCCACCTGGCTGGATCTTTGTGCTTGTAGGCTGTCTCTGGCCAGGGCAAGCAGCCCAGATTCCAGCTTCAGTGACTCCATGCTGCAGGGGTGGCAGAAGGTGGGACTGGGACAGGCCCTATTCAGTGATGGCATGTGTCCTCAGCAGCTCCACATGCCACATGCCACAGTGCATCCTGGTCAGTGCTGAGTGCCCTACAGGTGCTGTGATGGGAGGCTGTGGACAGTGTTGTTACCCATGCTTTCCCTATCCCAGCAAGGCAGGCAGAATCTTCTTCAGAACAACTCCCTGTCACCAGCGCCAGCAGCCCCACGGCTCATCTGGCATGACCTTTGTGTGCACAGCCTTCTGGCTGAGACCCAAAGGGCATAGGTTTGTCATTCTCCACCACGCACAGCTCTGTTCCACCATCTTTATTCCAGTTTTGCGAGTCCTCTTTTTAAAAGCAGCTTTTACTAAGACTTTCCTTTTTCCCTGAGTTGTTCCTGAGCTACTGTGGCACCACAAATACCTTTTCCACATAATGTTGCCCTTTGGAGCCCCCATGGGTCTGTCAGACTTTCCAGAACTATGTGGCATGCCTTCATCTTTATAGGAAAATGGTTTTTTTAGGACCCTTGATCACAACATCACCCAGAGACGTGTCTGAGCTTTCCTTTCTTCTTTGTGCACCCATTATATATAAGGTATAGCTGTTTCCAGCCCTCTTCCAAGCTGTAGATTAAACATTCCGATAGTGTCTTGACCATCTTTCTGCAGGTATAAAAGCTCAGAGTTACTCATTCTTCCTGGTAGTAGCTATCATAATGGGATGACGACTGCAGCCATCCCAACATGGTCACCAATGCAGCCATCCTGACGTGGTCACCACTGCGCCCATTCCGACGTGGTCACCACTGCACCCATCCCGACGTGGCCACCACTGCCCCCATCTTGACATGGTCAACACTGCGCCCATCCCAACATGGCCACCAATGCAGCCATCCCGACGTAGTCACCACTGCACCCATCCTGACGTGGTCACCACTGTGCCTTCCTCTGAACCTTGTGTGTTTGTCTTAAAAATAAACAAGCAAACAAAACCTCCAAAATAAAAAGAAATTAGTCTTCCAAATTATTTCCTTGTTTCAAGAACACATTTTCTCACTATGAGTCAGCAGTCATTGTTTTTCTTCAAAATCCAAACACCTGAAAAGGTTAACAGCTTCATCAACTTCTGCTCCCACCCCTCCAGTATCTGAAGGGCTAGTACTGCTCTCTGAGTTCTGATGGCAGCCCAGGAAGTCCTGTGTGTAAATGCAGGTAGATTTCACTGTACTTGTGTGTGTGTTTGTGTGTGTATGTGTATGCGAAAGTTAGATAGCATTTTAGCATTTTGTTATAGATGTTTCTAATATAGTTATCATTGGCTATGTCAGAATTTTGAATTTGAATTTATTAAACTCAAGTAAAATACAAAAGCCCTGTTTCCCCAAGGTTGGTAGGTAGGTAGGTAGGTAGGTAGGTAGGTAGCCCACTACTCTCTCCACCCGTAAAGGAGGTTCTGGGGGTAGTGATGCTCTACAGAATGTGCTGCCTGGTGCAGGAAGCACCTCAGGAATTTCGCAGTGCTTGGAATGTAGGAAGCCATGGTTTTTATGAGTAAATAAACAAGCTCATTTTCATATGACAGGTAATGAGTAAATAATTGTTATTTTAGTGAGTAGATGAAGAAAGACCTGGCTCATTGCTGGCTTTCATCTGCTGATTTTTCTGAATTCTTTTCTTTTCTCTTCTTTTCCTTTCCTTTTTTTCTTTCTTTCTCCCTTTCTTTCTTTCATTTTTTCTTTCTTCATTTTGGTTTCTTCAAGACAGGGCTTCTCTGTAGCTTTGGAGCCTGTCCTGAAACTAGCTCTTATAGACCAGGTTGGCCTCAAACTCACAGAGATCTACCTGCCTCTGCATCCTGAGTGCTAGGATTAAAGGCGTGCACCGCCACTGCCTGGCTTTGGATTGTTCTGTTTTCTGATGACTTAGATTATCATCATTTTGTTTGATTGATTATATCTTTAGAGATTTTATTTTTAATTGTGTGTGTACATATGTGTCTGTGTGGGGGTATGTGCAATATGAGCGCAGGTATCCTTAGAGGACAGACGAGGGCTTTGTATCCCTGGAACTGGTTTGCAAGCAGTTGTGAGCTGCCCAAACTGGGTACTGGGAACTGAACAATTTGGGAAATGTAAATTAACATTTAAATGTCACCTCATTTCAGCCCAAATGACTAAGATCAACAGATCAACAAATACTGAGGGAAAGGACAATCCTCATTCATCACTGGTGGGGATGCGTGTTGATGCACATACAGAACGTGATGCCATGCAGCTGTAAAGAAAAATTAAATCATGAAATTTGTGTATAAATTGGGGGACCTAGAAAAGATTATATTGATAGCGAGCTAGCAGAGACCCAGAAACACAAATGCTGTATGTCCTCTCTCATCTACACTTCCTCGTGCCAAGTCTTCGGGTGTGAACAGATAATGTGGAGTAGCCACAGAAAGCAGGAAAACATAAAGAGACCTGGGGAGGGGATTGAGACAGGAATAGCAGGATATAGGTAATAGAAAGAGGGGAATGAAAAACTGGGGAGGAGATGAGGGATAAATAACATCAAGGTTGTTTGATAAAGCCTAAGGAATCATGTTACTTTATATTTAACTAAAATTATAATATATATATTATGTTTTCTGATACATATCAGATATATGTGATATGTCATATGTATTTATATTGATATCCATATATATCTATATCTATCATCTATCTATCTACTTATCTGTCTGTCTACCTACCTATCTATCCACACATTCATTAAACCACTTGGGCTGACAATAATCCCCACAAGAACTACAGACTAACAAAATCCCTAGTACCAGGTATAAGAAACCTACTTTTGAATGATTGGTCAGTATTGCAAGGAAGGGCTGCTTGTTTGTCTGGGCCGCCCAGCTAGCTTACACTCAAAATAACCACACAGAAACTGTATTAATTAAAACACTGCTTGGTCTATTAGCTCTAACTTCTTATTGGCTAACTATTACATCTCAGTTTAACCCATTTCTATTAATCTATGTATCGCCACGTGGCAGTGGCTTACCAGGAAAGATTCAGCACGTCTGTTTCTGGTGGCTCCATGGTGTCTCTCTCCTATTCTGCCTTTCTTCCTCCCAGCATTCAGTTCTGTCTTCCCCGCCTACCTAAGTTCTGTCCTATCAACTAGGCCAAGGCAGTTTCTTTATTCATTAACCAATGAAAGCAACACATGGACAGAAGGACCTCCTACACCATTTCCCCTTTTCACCTAAATTTCTTAATTATACATTACATTTTGAAATGAATTACACAAACACAGTACTTTAATCAAGAGCAGAAATATATATACACATAACAAAACTGACCTTAAATTTGTATCAATAAACCAAGATCCATACCAATGCAAATTATTCATATCTATATCATATCTCCCTTTAAATGTAAAGAAACATTTATAAACAATATTTGGGAATATAGGCATAGTTTTGTTCATACTGTTTCCTGCTGTTTGGGGGTGCTGTTAATCAGTTCTTTTATGGTGTATCTTGTGTGCTAGGTTCCTCTCAGTCAGCAGTTGGGTGAAGTATTTTTTGAGGCTGTTCACGGTGACCTTTCAGGGGGGCATGGTCTATCAAACCATATTTATCTGAAAGTATTCCACAGGTTCTCATCTTCTGTGGAAAAAAAAAAAAAAAAAAAGAAAAGAAAAGAAAAAGAAAAACCTCTTTTTCAAGGCACCATATTCTTAGAGCAAAATTCTGAGGTCAAGATACCTTTATAACATATATTCAGGTTTAGCTTAGCAGTCCATCAATGAAATGCGTCTCTGTACTTAGCAATCTGCACGCTATTCAAGTAATGTCCAAGGATGAGATGTTATCCTTAAAGGAGAAGCTTCTGACCTTGGAATTACATGTGCAGAATGAGGACCAGAGGCTAGGTGCCTCAGTGAAACCACTAGAAATATATATAGGCCAGGAGATTCAGGCTAAAGTGTGAATCAATCCCACACCAGTTTGGAATTATTATTAAAAGGGTTATTTATTTGAGGGGAAAAAACTTACAGAACACCATCCTAGACAACAGCCCTCTACCAGGAAAGGAGTCTGAAGCAAGAGAGCAAGATTGGGGCTGCCACTGCTTTTTAAAGAGAAGCAGACCATACCCCAGTGGGCTGGTATCTCAAAGGCTATTAGCTGAAGGAGCAGAAGGAGCTCCGGCAACATCAGGCTTTACAAAAGACAATACTAAAAAGATTTGAAATAATTGAGGAAATTATTGGAGCTGATGAACAGGGAAAGAAGGCACAAGGACAGGATTCAACATCGCCAGTAGCTGTCAGAGATGACTTACCCAGGGTTTTAGCTTCCTATCCTGTAATCTACTCTGACAAAGCATCAATTTCTAAAGGCCCAAAAGGATCCAAAGAAGGTAGATGGATACCTATAGGAATGAATGATCTAAAAGTAATTAAGCAAGCTGTTATAACTTATGGCTTACATTCCACATTTGTTAAGGAGATGATAAAGACTTGGGCTTCTAGCATCAAAGCGACACATGGACAGAAGGACCTCCTACACCAGGTCAGAGTAGTCCAAGTGACTCAAAAAATATAGATTATTACTATGACCCTTTGCTGTCTCTGGGGGATGAAGGTGGACCCCTATTGTTGAAGAAATAACACAGTTAGATTATTTGAGCTTTATCTATTCTGAAGACCTGTCTTCATGTAGTCTAGCTTCCATAATATCAGAAAGTGCCAAGAAAGCTGCCAAGTGGTGGTGGGAGCATTTAACAGTTTTACCCAGCTGCAGAACCCATGAACCATAGCAATGACTGGCATGGTAAGATATCTAAAAGGATCAATAAGTGGTACTCACATGTGTGTGGTAACCAACAGCTGTCTAATTGTACTTAAAGCCCACTCAGCAGGAGGGAACTCATACCTGGTGAAGCGTTTATCTAATTAGTCTTCATCAGTAGAAACTTGGGAGTTGGATATCAGGGTAAGAACCTGAGAGATCAGAGAAGCGGTGGAGAAGCAATCAGTGACATCCTCTTTCCCTCCTTCCTCGATCCAAAGGGCAGAGAATCTAAGCCCTTCCTACTTCTTGTGTGTCTCTCTATGTCCTCCATCCTCCAAGCCTCTATGGCTACCTTGAGTCAGCTAAGAGCTAGCTTTGCTCTGTAATTCAATGTAAACTTTATTGTCAGTTTCAGGAATGTCATATCATAGTGCAATCAAAATATCCCACAACAACCCAGTCCTTGAACCTAGCCAACTGCTCAGGGTTAGTGCTGTTGTGGATCTTACAAAAAGGAACTACTACTGTCACTTTGGTAGACTAGCATAATTCCTTAAGTATGTTCTAAACCTTATCCATCTAAGTCTAACTACCACCCCTCATCAAAGAAGCCATCACAGAAAACCAAACTGGATACAAGGATACAACACAAAGATCAACAGATCACAGGGAGTCCAATCGATACATCTATATCATAACCTCTGTACCTGTGATTTGGAAAGCATCATGGAAGAGTAGGCAAAATGATTCTAGGAGCCAAAATGCCAGGAAGTTTGCTGCAAGATAGTCTCTCCTAGAAATGGGTGCATCTACATGGCTGGAACAGTGACTCTATCAATGGAGCAACTTGCTAATATGGAAGGGGGAGTTTCTCAGGGTTTCACCCTAGACCAGAACAAACAAACAAGCAAACAAAACCCACAGTCAGCGGATAAATTCTTAGGGAGAGTTAGCTTGCTCCAGGGGATGAGGCCCTACTTGGTAATTCATTATGCAGCAATCTGCTCTGAAGCCATATACACACAGAGGACAACAAAAGCACTCGGGAGCTTGTGTTTATATATTTGTGTATATGTGTGTAACAATAATCAAGTGTATACTATCAGTTTGAGAGCAAGTGGACATGTGAGGGGTTGGAGGAAGGGGTCCAGGGAAAGGATGAAAGGACAAAATAGAATGGGGAAGAAGATATAATTCTATCTTAATTATAAATGTATAGAAATGCACACAGCTGTTCAAGTGTCAGTCACAAAGCAATGTGTTTAATAAACTACCAATTGTGGTTCAAAAAGAATGAGTGGGCAAGAGAAGCCAATGTTATTTGAATATCCGCTGAAGGATAAGCATTAGTTGGGCGATGATATGATGTCTTCTTGGTTGGTCCGTAGCATTCACTGTGAACTCAGGGGAGGTAAGCAACCAAGTCAAACACAAAATGCACAGGATGTAGGGAAGAGATCTGAACTGAGACTGCAAGGATTAAAAAATAGCAGCACTATATAAAAAGAGAGACGACATACAGAATGGCATAGACAAGAATTGTTGGTGTGATCTTGTAAACAATGTGAGCCAGAGGACAATAGGACGGCAGTTTACCGTGAATGGGAAGACATAACCGTCAACCTGGAATTATACATCTGATAAAAGTATCTGCCTAAACTGAAAGTAAAATACATCAATCTTTACTCAAAAAATGTTGAGAGAATACATTGCATCTATGTGCAATAAGATAAATTCTCAAAGAAAATATGCTGAAGAAAAATGGATCAGATGGGAATGCAATTCAGTGTAAAGATATAGAGACTAGCTCAGCCATCACTATTCAGTGTAAAGATATAGAGACTAGCTCAGCCATCACTATTCAGTGTAAAGATATAGAGACTAGCTCAGCCATCACTATTCACGGAGAGCCAATGGCACACTAAGACTGCATCTTAAAGGAAGGGAAGGAAAGGAGGGAAAACAAAGCAAAGGTTGGAAAAAAATAAGAGGATAAGGAATTTGAAATCAAATCCAAAATCAGACTGAGGTTTTCTCCAAGTGGTGGGGCATTTACTTTGGGTACGTGAGGACCTAGGTTTGAAAACAATCAAAATCAACTCTGACAATAGATTAAATGTAGATAGGTGGGAACTAGAGTTAAAGAAGGAATAGTTCAGTTTCCTGGAAAGTAAGTCATGACCAAATCACAGACTGCCTGTAAGAAACTAACATTGAGTAATAAATAAGTCCAACAACAGAAAGTGCCACACTCCAAGCAAACATCACTGTTATACATACATCATTATCGCTGGCCAAGGCACATTCCTATGGGCCAGACAGGTCCCTTCTGTCCTTGTGGTTGGCAATTTCTTTCGTCTTAGCTATGCTGTTTAAAGTTAGGTTTCTGCCCTTTCCAAAAGCTCCTATTAATCCTGAAACTCACATATAGTTGCTTCTGTCCCAAGCTTATCACTGTTGTGTAGACCATTCTCCTGGCAGACTAGGACTTCATGGGACATCTTATTTTTATTGGGACAAGTTATTATTTAAAAACATTCCTTCATATTTCCAATTTGCATGGCTATTTTTATTTTTCACCATAGTAATGTTTTTACAGACTCTTTTGTATTTTTTACATGAGATTTTATGAAATCATGAGCAATTCACAAAACATAGAATTACTGGTTTAAGTTAGAAGTGTGATTTTATAAAACAAGGTTGTCTTGTTCGCTGGGTTACAAGTGCAGTTAACAAAATGGACTTGGTGGTGACCCCCAGCTAGGTTGCTGACATTTTAACATAACATGGGTTTGGTTCTTTGTCAATTCTAAGGCAATAAAGTTGTCAAAACTTCCGGCTAGAGAAGGCCTTGAGCTTTCACTATATGGTATATTTGGAATGAACATGACACAGGTTTTAACAGTCATCAAATGTCAATACCAAATGCCAGGTAGGGCTCCATCCGCAGGCATCAAAGCCATGCAAGCCAGTGGTATCTTGCCCCTGAACCGGCTGTGTGCTGAGGCCTGATGACCTCGGGAGGTCTTGGCTTATCCAGCATGATGAACAGAGAAGAGCAGTCTCGCATATTTGAAATTGTTGGAGCCTGGTGTCCCTGAAGACAGTGGAGTGTGATTGGCGGTTTCAGGTCACCCTGATTATATATTGACTCTGGCCTTTTGATAGCGGCTGCCAGATCCCACTTGCAGGGTGTACATCCCGCACCCCCCACCAGGCCAGCATGACATTCTTGTTCAAAGGGAGTCGTCCCAGCACTGATTGCCACATACCACTGGGCTCCTCCTGCCTCTTTCCCAATATCCGGATTCATTCATTCAGTAAGACACACATTTCTCTGAGTTACACATCAGATACGCAGCCCTCAGCAGACTCAGGAATGCCACGTGAATTGGCCAGCAAAGAGAAAACAAAAAGCACCTATTCTAAGAATGTTTCACAATTAAAATACCAGCTAGACTTTCCAGAGACCAGTGGGCAAATGAATGAGAATATTGTAAATCTTTTTCCAGAGTTCCTCCCCCCCAAGAATCCTAATAATTTCCATTTTGAAATCGCTTTGAAAACAGCATTCACACACGTACCATTTTGTCCAGGCATACAAATACAGCCTATATAAGTTCCATATACGTGACATTTCTTATAGTAGCCTTTAAAGAGAAAACATTAATTATGGTTTTCTTTTCCCTTTAAAAATGAGTTTAAAGAAATTGGTTTCCTTTGTGTGATGTGGGCCAAATAGCCAGCTGAGTGACTGATACTTTTCAGTGGCTTTGCAGGGAGAGGGGACTTTGGTCTCAGGTCTGACTCTGCCCGCAGCCCTCTAAGCCCTCCATCGATTGCCTCTTTCAACTAGCTTCAGAAACTGCCGTGAAGCCGAGGCTTGGCTAAACTTTGAGATTTTCTGTATGGGTTTCTTTCCCTTCTGTGGGCAGCTTGTCAGTATGGACTTTCTCTGAGCTTAGATAAACTGCTTCTTGGCTTCTGAGGAGTCGTGTGCAGTAGAGCTTGTTCCTCCTGGGCAATAGCTCCCCTGCCGCATCGTGTCCCAAATGAGTGAGCTGTCAACATCTGTTTCTGGCAAAGTAAGAAAGAGAAGGGATGTTGAAGCCAGCAACTTGTTTCCTGTGGGAATAATGCTGGGTTTGAACACCTCCTTGACTGTTAATTTATAAACACACTCACCATATTCTTCTCCCCATCAAAATGCAGCTTGCCAGTGTTGAGCAGTCTCGGGGAATAAAAAGCAACATATCGCAAACCCAGAGTCAATTCTCAAGCTTCTGTTCAGGGAGAGAGAGGTCAAGGGAATTTTAGCAAATGTTCTATTGTCTGCCACTCACTTGAAAATCTACAATACGGGCAAGTAGCGTAAACAGTTTGCACCACAGCTGCTGAGTGGTTCGGCTCATGCTCCTCAGGGTGTGTTAGGAAAGCCCCACCACATGTGGGTGGCAGCTCAGAAGCCTGGTCAGGCAGGGACCAGAAAGGTAAGTGTGCAAGAGGAAGGCTGAGTGTTGGAGGCCAGAGAACGCTGCTAGAATGCTGGAGAAGCCAGGGTTTACAATCCAGGGCACCTGGCCAGAGGCATAGAGTTAGCAGGTCTTGGTAGCCAAGAGGAAACCAAACCGGGGGCACATGGGAGTCTGCTGAGGAAGGCTGGGGCAGAGGGGGCTGTTTTTAAATGCTAAACAATAACACCTAAGTTGAAAAAGATGGTGACCACATTCATTCTTAAAATACTTTAACTTGAATTCACAGACACAAACACACACATGAGTGCATGCATGCGTGTGTGCATTCAACATGGTGTCTTGAAAGAATACAGCATTATGCGATGTTCAGATCCATCTAACCGTCACGTAGCTGGTACAAATGTATCAGCTTCCTCTCTCAGTCCTTCAACGAAATACTGACAAAGCAGTTCAAAGAAGGAAAAGTTTATTTGGGTTCACAGTTTGAGGGTGAAGCCTGTTGTGGTATGAAGGCACGGTGGTGGGAATAAAGCCCCTGTTCACACTATATCCATTCTCAGGAAGTAGCGAGAGATGAGTGTTGGGCCATAGCATGACATCGCGTACAGTCAGGGCCCATTTCCCCTCCTCTTAATACTTTGGGGAAGATGCTCACAGACACATGCGTTAGGATATTTCTGTAGTGGCGCTAAATCCACTGGCTCTGACGGTGAAGATAGCTGTCATCCATCACGCCATGTACGTTTTAAACAGGCGCAGTTACAGCAGGCCTATGGTAGCATAGAAAAGTATTCTTTTTTTGTGATTGAGTTTTTGGAATTCAGCAGATTGGGATCACTAGAGGAACAAGAGACAATCAGAGGGAAAATCAAGTGTTCTTTGGTCCATATCAGAATTAGAAACTACACATAGCAGGAGATGACCAAATTTGGAGACATTCCCAGCAGCTGGGGAAGTCCAAGAAGATGGCAGAACAACTGCCTGGGGATTTGGCAACAAGCCAAAGCTGGAGGTGCAGGCAGGCAGGTGGTTGGCACCCAGAATAGCTCAAGGTGAGCAAACTGTGGCTCCGTGGTGGGCAGGCAGAGGACAGGATGAACACATGTTGGCAGAAGCAGAGTCTCAGCCATGGCACAGGGCTCAGATCAGGTCTTTTGTCTTTAAAATAATTAGGGTTGCTGAGTAGAAAATGGGCAAAAAAATAAGGGAAGGCAGGGGCCTGGTTCCTGTATCCATGTGGATGCTGGGAAAGAAGGAAGTTAGACACTCCTGACTAGAGATGGCCTGAGAGAAGGCTGGCTTGGTAGAAAGCCAACTCCCCCGCCTCCCTCCGTCCACCACTGGAGATGTTTAGCTCCCCAAGACCCAAGGAATTAAGGTAATCACAGACAGCAAAGGTCTATGTTGGTGGGGGCAGTGAGGGATGATTGAGAGGCCAAGGCATGGCGTCAGAAGATGCAGTATGTAGGGAGGCCCAATACTGTTGCCTTCTCTCACCCAGAGCAGGAATGGGAAAGAGGGCCCAGAGGAAGCCCTCATGGTAGGATGAAGACCCTAGGTGTCGCGTTAGTGCTTCTAGACCCCAGGCTTGGGGATTGTCTAATAATATGTAATTCCTGTTTGTCTTCTTTGTCCTATTTCCTATTTGGTGTCTTTCTAATTTATGATGGAGGGAAGGTCCCTTAAAACACCCCCCACCTTTTTATATTCCTTTTACCTTTTATCAGAAGGGGGTCTAATTCCTCCTCTTGAGAACATGTTTCTGAATAAAGGAATGCACATTAAAGTGACCTTGTATGAGGACATCCCAGGTTACAAAGTAAAGACTGGTCAGGTGTTCTGCCACAGCTACAATCCCAGCTCTTTGAAGGCTGAAGCAGACAGACAGACAACTGCAGAGTTTGAGACCAACCTAAGTTATTCAGTGTGACTGTCTTTCAAAACTTAAGAACAGGCGAATAGAAAGGAAGGAAGACAACTGTAACGCGCTCTGTCTCACACAGAATTCTTCTCCTTTGGTTTTGGTTTTGTGTTGTTGAGTCAGTGTCTGGGCAACCTAGATTAGATCAGAACTAATTATGCAGCCAAATCTTGCCTTTTATTTACCATCCTCTTGCCGAGGCCTCCCAAGTGCTGGGATTGGAGGCATATCCCAGCATACAGTGATAGCTTTTTGGTCTTAAACAATATCTCCTATGCCATGTCAGCTGGGTCACATGAAGATGTCATTTGTAGTTGCTTAACAGTTTCCACTGAGATCCTAACCCCCAGGTAGTATCAGCAACGAGGCAAATGCATACAGCCTGGGAGATGATCCTAACCCAGCCTGACCCCATGCCATCTGATTTCAGCCGTGTGTGTGTGTGTGTGTGTGTGTGTGTGTTTAGTGTAGCACATTCCTTCCACACTAGCAAGCCTTTTATTGTGACATATAAATGAGAACTTACACATTATGTTTATACCATTGCTACAATTCTTTGTATTCTTGTTGAAATATATTTTAGTCTGTTTATAATAAAACTCATGATTACATATTTAAATTTTTACTTTAAATAATCAATAGTTTCAAAGGGAGATTTAATTATAAATATGTAATATAGTCCTATATAAAAGTTCTATGTATGCTGGGATAGTTTAAAAATAAATTTTATGTTCACTGACCTAGTGTGTGTCCCTGTACTTTGACATTTCTTTCCTTAGGATTGTGCTTTTAATCTAATAGTTCACTCTTTCTGAATACAATCTTTCTTTAATCATTCACCATGATATAGTTTTTCTGGGGACAAATTCTGTTAGCTTTTGTTTGACTTTATTATATTAATGTCTGGTGTGGGACCATGGTCTGTATTCTGTCGATCATATTTTAAATAAATGCTGATTGGCCAGTAGCCAGGCAGGAAGTATAGGCCAGACAACCAGACAGGAAGTAGAGGCAGGTCAATGAGAACAGGAGAATTCTGGGAAGAGGACGCAGTTGTGAGCCCACCACAGAAGAAGCAAGATGTGACTGCCTCGCTGAAAAAAGGTACCAAGCCATGTGGCTAGCATAGACAAGAATAATGGGCTAATATAAGTTATAAGAGTTAATAAGAAGCCTGAGCTAATGGGCCAATCAGTTTACAACCTAATGTAGACCTCTGTGTGATTTCTTTGGGACTTAATGACTGCAGGAACCGGACAGGAAAGAAACCTCAGTCAACAAATGTTTCAGTTGTTAAAGATATTAATAGATAGATCTTGAATGACATTATTTGATGGTATGTGTATATATGAGTGCAATTTTGTATGTCCAGACATTAAGAACTCTTTCTTTTCTTTTTTAGATAACTTATTTATTTTTGTGTTTTTTTTTTAAAGACAGTGTCTCTGTATAACAGCTCTGGCTGCCCTGGAACTCTCTTTGGAGCCCAGGTTGGCCTAGAACTCACAGAGATCTGCATGCCTCTGTCTCCCAAGTGCTGGGATTAAAGACATCCACCACCATGCCCGGCTAGAACCCTTTCAATTGTCTTTCACTTCCACTATTTCTTTGAAGATAATTCAGTTGTAACTTAATGGTGACTTCCCGCAAATTAACATATTTTTCTTTCCCGCATTCTAGTTTTTAATCTCTAGTAAATCTAAGCAATCTGGCTGGCAGGTGTCTGCCTCCTCCACACTTTCCTGTCTTTTTGATCTGAGATTCTTGAATCTATGATTCGTTGTTTATCATCCATTTTAGAGATTCTTGGATATTATCTTTGCATGTCTTTTTCTGTTCTAGGTGCCCTTTCCTTTGTCACTGCCACCTCTTCGTGAATGAAGTTGCTTGGCCTTTCCCCATGGGTCTGAGATGCTTTGGACATGGTTGTTCTTGCTGTTTGCCTTCATTGTGCTGTTGTGTAGACTTTCTATTAGCTTGGCGGAAATAGGAGCAGGGAAGAAGATATCTACATTAAGGGAGGCATTTTAGGGTTGGCAAGAGACTTGGCTCTAGAGGGGATCCCAGGTGTCCACGGGGATATCCCCTCTAGGTCCTTGGGCAGCAGGAGAGTGTGCCTGAGCTGGCCTTGCCCCACTATCACACTGATGATTATCTTGAATATCACCATAGAATCTTCATCCGGCAATCAATGGAGATAGAGAGATAGAGACAGAGACCCACATCCATCAGAGCAGTGGACTTAGCTCCCAAGGTCCAGTTGAAGAGCAGAAGGAGGGAGAAGATGAGCATGGAAGTCAGGACTGCGAGGGGTTGGTCCACTCACTGAGACAGTGTGCCTGATCTAATGGGAACTCACCAAATCCAGCTGGACTGGGACTGAACGAGCATGTGATCAAACCGGACTCTCTGAATGTGGCTGACAATGGGGGTGGACTGAGAAGACATCGATAATGGCACTGGGACCTGTTTCTACTGCATGTACTGGCTTTTTGGGACCCTAGTCTATTTGGATGCACACCTTCCTAGGCCTGGATGGAGGGGGGAGGGCCTTGGACTTCCCACAGGGCAGGGTACCCTGCCTTCTCTTAAGGATGGAGGGGGAGGGAGGAGGCTGAGTGAGGTAGCAGGAGGGGAATGGGAGGAGGGGAGGAAGTGGAAATTTTTGAATGAAAAAATAAAAAAAAAGAAGTGGTTGGATTCCTGAAAAATAAAGAAAAAGTAGAGTCAGCCAAGTGTAGTTGCACATGCCTTTAATCCCAGTACTCTGGAGGCAGAGGCAGGTGAATCTCTGGGTTCGAAGCCAGTCTGGTCTACAGAGCAAGTTCCAGGACAGCCAAGACTACACAGAGAAACTGTGTCTCAAGAAAAAAAGAAAAAAGCAAAAAGAGAGAGAAAGAAAGTAGAGTCAATAGTTAATCAAAATAAAAGAAAATTATTCAAGCCAGAGGGTTTGCAAAAAAGCCCTTTGTCTTCCAGGGGAGCAGATGGAGACATCTTCACCTATACAATTCTACAGAGCAAGAAAAAGTTGCTCCAAGCTTCTGGAAAACGGAAGAAATCACTTTCAAAGGGAAATAAGTCATCGGGTTAACATTTCACTTCCCATTGGGAACATTGGTGAAAGGTGGCAGAATCATGTCTTTAAAGTGACAGCTTCGTAGGGATGGGAATCAAAGAGAGGCAGCCCCCAAATACCACACCCAGCTCACACTATGCTCCCTTTTGGAGTAAACAAGAATGCACTCATACATGAAGCATTCAGAGCTAGGATGCTAACTAAAGCAGGTTTGATACTGCATGATTCAATAGCTTGGCAAAAGCAAGTTTCTTCCTCTCATAATACCACATGCGAAGCCTGTGGCATGGCTGTTCTACTGGATACCGCAGCATGCAAGTTTCTCACAGCCCATTGCTCTGTTTTTCTATGAGACCTGGGTTGGCATCCTTTGTGTGGGCCATTGAACCTACCGGAAGCTGCGCGAACCTAAGAGCTTCATCTCAGAACGTGTGTAGATATGTAATGTAAACTACTAAATATCAACAAAATAAATAAACTTAATGGTGATTATTAATATGTTTGTCAAACAGATTTATGGTAACATGGTTCGGGAGACAATGAATCCTGGTAGTGAGTATGACCACAGCCATCATTTCCCTGTAGCGATGGGTGATGGGTAAGGGCATAGTTGACCATTCTTCCTTCCTATAGGTGAGAACACCGAGTTCCTGGGAATTAAACTGCTCATCCTAGGTTCACCTGTAATAATGAAGTAACAGCCACAGACTGGCAAGCCAGCTACCAGAGCTATTGCTAATGTCTAAGGGAAGTTAGAAACAAATAACCAAATGACTAGAGGGAGGGCTGAAAATAATCAATAGTCAAACTAATGAAATATGGAGGTAAGTAAACACCAGAATAGGTGACTAAAAAGACCAGGAAAAGTAACCCAAATAAGGAAAATACAGACATAAACATTATCACTGAAAGCATTAAAAACCTCTGAGAAATGACATGTGTCCCAGGTTCACTGCACAGCAAACAAACCTGTCAATCAGCACCTGGCGCTGGTCCCTTGCCTCAGTGTGTCTGTCCATATTTCTAGTTTCAGAAGCTATATTGAAACGCCTTGAGGAAATCCGGTGTCAGGCAGGAGCTGAAGTCATGGTGAGGCTGCTGGTTAAATATCCTAGATCAACCAAAGGTCAGCAACGCCTGGAAACCTGGCCAGGCTCTAGGGAATTCTCAGCTAGCAGTGAGTCAGAGACGCTGAAGGGCTGGAAGCCAAGCTGTTGCTCAAGGAAGGAATGAATGGGAATGTTCTTGAGGTCAAATCAACAGGGAAAGGTCAGGCTGAGTCAGAGTCACTATGGGGCAAGAAGACCAGAGCCCCAAGCCAGTCTTCTGTCTGAGCAAGAGGGATTTGCCCCCTGGTATCCACGGGCCAGGAGGAAGAGAGAAACTGGCCAGACGGGCCCAAGCCAGAACAGCATGGAGTCACAGAGATTCCTGGCAGGGCCTGACAATGAGGGCCCGCAGCTGTTAACCTTCCAAAATGTGTTCTTATGAATAAAATACACACCTGATGACTTTAATTAGACTGACTAGTTTTGTCTGTCCATCAGAGAGATTTTACCGAGCGGAGAAAGAATGGCTGCAAACACAAGTCACTGAACAGAAGAATTTATCCATGTGATATTTCCCATAGTTATTCCCTAAGTTTTCACCTTCGGGAATAAGAGTTTGACCTCTTCTGGGAGTTAAGTATAACGAAGGGGTTAAGTCTTTGAGGTAATTGATCTAAATTGAGTGCATTCCTATGATGGGATGGAATTCTCCAGAAAGAGTCTCTTCTGTATGTGTGCCCAGTGAGCCGTATTTACCTGCATTGACAACTGGCCTTGACTGAATTATAGGTTATTTGAATAGAAACATGAACTTGGTAGAGCTCATGGGACTTTAAGAAAAAGTTGCAGCATTATGCCTAGAAACATTGTGCCTATGGGATGTGTCAGAGATGGGGACAGAGACAACCCATGGTGGTGGGGTGTGGTAAGCACAATGGGGGAGCTCTCAGACCCCTGTCCGTCAAAAACTTTTTTAGGAAAGGAGCATGGGTGAAGGGTGTGGAGCATCTTCTGGTGTAGGAGGGTCCTTCTGTATTAGGGTTGCTTTTATTGATTAATAAAGAATCTGCCTTGGCCTTTTGATAGGGCAGGACTTAGATAGACAGGATAAAGAAAAGAGAATGCTGGGAAGGGGACAGAGCCAGAGAGAGCCGCCCGCCATGAAGCCCACCAGGTCACACATGCTAAATCTTTCCGGGTAAGCCACAACTAGTGGCAACTTACAGATTATTAGAAATGGGTTAAACAAATATGTGAGAGTTAGCCAATAAGGGGCTGGAGATAATGGGCCAGGCAGTATTTCAATGAATACAGTTTCTGTGTAATTATTTCGGGTATAAGCTAGCCAGGCACCGGACGGCGGGAGCTGGGTGGCCACTGGGACCAAAAGCAGGCCCGCGCGCCTCTTGCAACAATCTTCTATGGGTGGTTTTATTAATATGTTGTCAGCAATATCCACCTGTGGTTCAGACAAAGACCAGATCAGCTGTGGGTCATCTCTAACCATGAGTAGTGAGGATGGAGAGACTGCCTCCTTCAGTCTGGTCAGGGGTGGGTGAGCATCTGAGGGTCTCAAAGATGCTACCCGAAATCAACAGTCTCTTCAAGATTTTCTATGGTCAAAGTGTGGGCGAAAAGTTAGGATCAGTCAGAAACAGTTTTCTTCATGCTGATTTATTTCTACATCATCTCTCACCTTGACTAGAACCTTCCTTATAAACACTCAGTATGTATAAACCCAGTTAAAGTTTATTACAACCTCAGGAGATGGGAACCACTCCACCTGTGTTTCTTAGAATGGGAGACACTATGTTCATTACATATTTGGGGGAATACACATTTCACCCACATATTTTAAGGTCACGTCTCAGCTGCTCTTTTTCTTAGACCACTCTACATTGCTCAATAATGGTTTCTGTCTATTTAGATTAACATCTCTTGATAATATCAGGAAGGTTTGAGTGAGTTCCAAAGGTATGAAATTGTCATAAAGAAGGATTGTAAGGTGGACATACTTGAAGCACACTTTCCGAGTTCTCTGGAGTCATTCCTAACACTTCTGTTAAACACCAACTGCGTGGTCAGATGAGTCAGAAACTGGCTGTTCATTTTTAATATTATTAGTATCAACTACTGCCTTCTGTGCACTCCACCCCACCACAGACTGTGCTCTGGATAATTCGCAGGCAGCAGAATTGATAAATTTAAAAGTATACTCCATCCTTTCCTATAGATTTCCAGGTTACTGGGAATGAGTTGACAGAAAGAATCCTGCCTTGGATTTGACCCTTGATAATGTCAATATGACAGAAAGTGCCTATCAGAGAGACTGCTTGCCAATCATGGTGGCTAAAAAATTTCTTTTAAAGATATTTCACACTCTCTCTCTCTCTCTCTCTCTCTCTCTCTCTCTCTCTCTCTCTCTCTCTCTCTCACACACACACACACACACACACACACACACACACACACACATCCCAAAAAGGAAAACAGGAGACACCAACTTCAGGTGGAAGAAAATCCTCTGCTGATTCTCTGCTATCTGAACCCTGATCATGGAGAGTCAGAAGCTGCCGGCAGAGACATATTCTGTGTTCCTATGTCTCTGGTTTCTCCCTCTGGTGGTCCCTCGCCAAGGCTAGCAGGCCCTAACCACGGTCCGAGGTTCTTCTTCTATTTTGTCCGTGCTGCCTCCAGTACCCACTCTTGCAGGGTTCCATACCGGAGGAGGAGCAAAGGTCCTCTCCATGGTCACACGTCCTGGTGACACCACCTCCTCTTTGGTGTCTTCCTGTCTGGACGCTGTTACTGGTTCCCAGGTTATTCATGGAGCCAATCTCCTGAACTGAGTCTCTGCTGTTCTTCCTCACGTCGCTGCCCTCATTTGGCTTTGTTCCCCAGAACACAGTTCCTGTCCTTCCTCAGAGCATTTCCTCTACCCGGAGATCAGCGGGAAACAGAGGGCAGAAGAGACCTAGAGAGGATTCAGTGCACTGGCCTGAAACCTGCTGTGCCTGAACCTGTGCTGTTTTATAGTACACAAGTCCCCCTTTGACGGACGACTGGAAGTTGATGCCCTTCTTTCCCAAATAAACATCTATCTAGGCTCTTGGGTGTGAGAGGAGTCAGGAGCCATGGTAGCTTCAGCCTAGCCATGACGGTATCTATCTGGCTAAGGTGGTCCCTGAACCCAACTTGACACTTTGACACTTAGGGACTCTATGAAATAGAAGTTTCTATAAATTGGTGGTAGTCTAGAAGTTTCTACCTGAAGAGAAATATGGCATGTCTATGTTAAGATATAGTTAAAATGAAGTAGTCCTGCGCCAGCCAGTTTTACGTCAACTTGACACAAGCCCAAGTTGTTGTGGATGAGGCCATCCCTGGGCTGGAAGTCCAGAGTTTGATAAGAGGCAGGCCAAGCAAGCCACTGGGAGCAAACCAGTAAGCAGCACCCCTCCATGGCCTCTGCATCAGCTCCTGCGTCCAGGATCCTGCTCTGTTTCAGTTCCTGTCCTGACTTCCTTTGATGATGAACAGTGATGTTGAAGCATAAGCCAAATGAACCCTTTTATTCCCAAGTTGCTTATCTCATGATATTTCATCACCACAATAATAACCCTGACTAGGATGATTCTTCTCTAAATATGGATTTTTTTCAGTTGAATAACAATGGTGTGATAGGATTCAAAGGTAATCAAAATGTCATAACTTCTAACCACCTTATTTTGTAAAAGGGTTTATGGGAAGCAAAAGATAATTCAAGGGTAGATGATGGTACAGCTGCTGTTATTTACTTATCAAATCTGTAATTGAGTCTATGTGGGTGTTTCTGTGTGTTCATATGTCACATGGACGTGTGCCTGGCGACAGGGGACAGAGGTGGCCATTGAAGCTGGGGTTATCGACTCAGTGTTGGTGCTGGCAACTGAGCTGAGATATTCTGGAAGCTCTTAATTGCTGAGCCACTTCTCCGGTCCCTATGGATTGCATTTTTATTACTATTTAGCATGTGTGGGTATGCACATGACGCAGGGTGCATGGTGAAATCAGGGGACAGCTTGTGTGTGTGTTGTGGTGGGTGCCAGGCAGGGGGTGGGTCCTCTCCTTTCACCATGTGGGTCTTTGGTGTAAGGCTGAGAATCTCAGACTCCAGTGCCCACAGAGCCATGTCACCAGTGCAAACTGCTAGTTAAACAACAGCTTCACACTGAAAAGTTAGATACATGAGCAAACAGTGCGCGGAGTCCCACGTGCTCTAGAAATTATCAAAAGAGGTCAGTAGTTTTGAAGAGAAAAAGTTCAGCAGTCTTCACAACAGAACATGTGTGACGTTAGAGTTCCTGCCACACAGACCCCATCCATGTATCACACTAGGATGGTTCACCAGCTGGAGAAGGAGTCGCATCAGACCCAAGATCCTGCAAAGCCCCCTCCAAGCCTGGTGTTCCTGGGAATGTAATATCCCTTCACCAAAGGTTCCCTCTGATAATGTGCTGGTGACCCATCCTCCAATTCAGCGGCATCGCGCTGGCTTAGAATTGTTTCATATCTACTACACCAACACAGCACAGCAAATTGTGTCACTATAGGATGGGGACAGAGCGCCCGTTATCACCTGCCTCCTGACCCCCATCCCCTAATCTCATAGATTCCAGCTGTTCTTTTCAGGCCAGCTGTAGCGTCCACAAAGAGGTCACAGAATTGCTTAGCTGTAGGATCTGCTCAGCATTCATGGATTTCTGATGCCATGCCCGGTGCTTTCGGCCACTGAAGAACAAAAGGGTCACAAAATTTCATAAGAGTACTAGAGTTTTATTTAACTGCATACTGTTTAAAATAAGTGGACTGGGGCTTATAAATCTATTGGCTATATTCGAGATATTATTTTTAACAAAGCCACTGTTGTTCTTGGATTCTCAGGCATGGATAAACAGGCTGCCCCCTAATTAATACAAAGGAATGTAAAATATTTTTAAAGTTCTAAAATGAGCCCTTTTTTATAAACGGCCATAAAGTAGAATCTATCCAACGATCATGGCGAAGCAGAGCTGACATAAATCATGATGCCTTTTGTAGAGAATAAGCTAATGTTGCATTCAATATATTCAAACCATTCTGGGCTTTAAGAAAAATCTTGGATCCAGCGATACTCAGTTCTCTCTGTAAGTGCATTCCTGAGTTGTTTTTCAGATAATTCTTCAGAATAGGCTACTTGATAGTTCACAAAACATTAACATGGAATCAATTTCCATGAATATAAACCCAAACTCCAAGAATTATCCACTGCTAAATAATATTCTTATTCTCTCTTTTCTTAATGTATTTCCCCAAACAGTACATTAGCTATGTATTTTAAGAGTTTTTTTTTTTCAGAAAGCAGCCTAGCCTTAAAAAAAGTTTCATTTGAAAAGAATTAATCTATTCAGTTATAGTTGGCTGTGCATTTTAAATTATATGGCTGTATGTTTTATGAAAAGTTATGTTCATTCATTTTCAAACATGAGGTCCTTCTGGTTCTAATTAAGAATTAATGGGGTTTTGATCAACATTTGGAATGTGAAAATGTAAGACTCCTTGCTTATAAAAACAACTTTACCAGAATTTCTGTTAATCCATTTCTAAAGCTCCATGTTAAACCTAAAAATATTTTTGAACTAAAAGCTTATGAAACCAACAAAGTGGAGGAGTAAGTGTCTTCTCAGTCAGAATGTGATCATGTGGCTGGAGGGCATCTTTAGTGTTCTAGCAGAAGACCCGAGTTCAAGTCCCTGCTCCCACATCCAGTGACTCACAGCAATAACTCCAGCTCCAGGGACATCTGGCCTCATGTGCATATATCCCCACATGTACACTTACATATACACGCATATGGTGACTTGGGCAGACACTGACACATGTACTCCCACACGTACTCATCCACATAATTTAAAATAAAAAAATAAAACTGAATTTTAAAATATATAATGTTTTCCCAATCATGATCTTGACCCTCCCTTGGTCATATGATCCCTCTTCCTTCTCTCTAACTCAACTCCAGGAGCTCAGCCCAGTGCTTGGCTCTGGGTCACTGTAGCTGCTTCCATCAGTTACTGGATATAGGTTCTATTAACAATTAGGGTAGTCACTAATCCGATTACAGGGGAAGGCCAGTTCAGGTACCCTCCCTACTATTGCTAGGAGTCTTAGCTGGGTCATTCTTGTGGATTCCTGGGAATTTCCTTAGCACCAAGTTTCTCTCTAGCCCTATAATGGCTCCCTCTATCAAGATATGTCTTTGCTTGCTCTCCCTCTCCATCCCTCCCCCAACTCCGCCATCTCAAGCCCTCATGTTCCCATCCCCCATCTCCTCCCTTCTACACCTCTTTACAGTTTTACTGTTCCCTTTCCTGGGATCCTCCGTGTGTGTCTTTCTTAGAGGTTTTCTTTTTACTCGGCTTCTCTGGGGTTGTGGATTGTAGCCTCGTTACCCTTTGCCTTGTGTCCATACTCACAGACTCTGGGCTGACAGCTGGGGATCCTGCATGGGACCAAACTAAGACCTCTGAATGAGGGTGACAGTTATGTGGCTTGATCTATTAGAGGTGAGGCCTGGCAGTGTGACCAGGACTTATCCTGGGTGCATGAACTGGCTTTTTGGAGCCCATTCCCTATGGAGGGATACCTTGCTCAGCCTTGATACAGTGGGGGAGGGACTTGGTCCTGACTCAACTTGGTATATTAGACTTTGTTGGCTCCAAAGGAGGCCTTACCTCCTCTAAGGAGTGGATAGAGGGTGAGATTGGGGGAGATGGGGGACAGGAAAAGGGGAGGGAGAAGTAACTGGGGTTATTATGTAAAATTTTTTAAAAAATCAATAAAAAACCTAATATATATGTGTGTATACATATGTATATATACATATATATATATATATATACATAATTCTCTTAATGGCAAAGCAAATGATTAGATCTTCAATTCAAGTTTGTTGATTTGTAGCTGGCATAGGAATTTATTCTAGCCAACATGTCCCAGTTATAAAATATTCAAGGAAATAGAGCTTAAAAGATATTAAAGCAAATAGGAAGTGGCTGATAGGCTTAGTAAAAGTCAGGCTTGCCTTAATTTACATGTCTGGGTTGTGAAGACTTTGCTTGTGTTTGTTTAGTTTTTTAACTTCACTTGCTTTCTCTTTAGGAATATACACAGAGGCAGCAAACATCACTTCTAAACAAACCAATTGGATAGGAACATAGCTCAGTTAGAATGCTTACCTAATGAGGCCATGGGCTTGAACCCCAGCGCTACAAAACTAATAGTGAGATTATACTCCAAGAAGAAGAAAATTAGAAAATATTTTTCAGCTAAGACCTTTTTTCTCAGTTTGAAAATTTATTTATTTTTATGTGTATGAATGTTTGACATGCATGTGGGTATGCACTCCATTCCCTGATTCTCTTGGAGGCCAGAATAGTCCACCTGCGCAGGAGTTCTCTGTGCTGATATATTTTCTTTCACTTCATTTCACGTGATATGATCAAGTAAGCTGAAGATGAAATTCATTAAAACACTAAGTTCAGATTCTAAGTTATAGGTGGTGGAGGGAACGGAGAGAAATGTCACAATCATGTCTTGTCTCAGCCCGAACTAGGCCTGGTGCCTAAAAGAGGCCAGAAGAGGACACTGGACCCCTTGGAACTAGAGTTACAGACAGTTGTGAGCCACCATGTGGGTGCTGGGAACTGAACCCTGGTTCTCTGTAAGAACAATACATGCTCTTAACCACTGAACTATGTCCTCAGCCCCAGCATAGATTTCTTCATAAAGATTCTGTCAGAAGAAGGGCAGCAGGGATCGGCATTTTATGTCTGCTGTGTTTCTCTCACAAGCCTGTCTACATACATAGGCAGTTATTTTCTTTCACAGAGTTTTAGGGCTGAAAACCTGCATGTATGCATCGCTGTTCTGTAATGTCCACACAGACTAGAAGATGCTATTGTGTGTAAAATCGGCTAAATGTTAGCTCCTCCCACGCAGTCTCTGGAAGGCTAATGAACTTACCTTTTAAAACCGCTTCTACAGTGTTTGCATGTGTAGATCCTCTGAAACAACTGTCATTAGTTTAATCTCTAATGGCTCAACCATGTGTGGCCTTTCTACAACCCTCTTCCCCTGGCCAAGGCTCAGCCAGGATCAAACAAGGATCATGGCAGACATCTGACTTCTGAATCACTGAACGGAGAAGAGGCGCACACTAGGGCCATGTTTCTGCCTGCACTTGTTTATCTTGGGTTCAGTTGGTATGTTACAGGAATGTATTAGACGCTGGGTCCCAGGAGGAATACGAGACTGTGAGAAAGACAGACTCTGGCTGGCCTTCTGCAAAAACTGCCAGGCAACCCTGCTGAGAGGCAGGGCAACGAACTCACAGAGCGGAGCCGTCAAGTTTTTGTCTTGGTGGATGGCAACTTGTTAAATGTTTAACTGTGAAGAGGTAGCTGGGGTCCACCCTCCGGCTTCATCTGCATTAGGCAGGTAACAAATGGCAGTGTGTAATCAATAGGGGTAATAGTGTCAATGAGAGATCAAGACCGTTCAGAGACTGGCTGCATTTGTTATGCCTCATTAGTGGTCGGCCTGTCACAGAGAGTGCCCCGGTTCCCCAGCGTTCCCTCACAGGCCATCTGATGGATAATACAAAGAAAGAGCGGGAAGGTGGCAATGGCACCATGCTCACATGGCATTTGTCAAGGCCATCATACTTAGGCATGCTCTGCTTTTGCCATCATCGTCATGTATGAATCTGAATTTGCAGTCACACTCGCGGTAACACTGCTGTGCTACCCATGATGAAGTGCTCTTGAAACACTCATCATATCCAGGTCAGACTTCCCGTGTGATTACCTTGATACTCTAATCTGAATAGGATAGGACCACAGAATCCTCTGTGCGCCCTTAGAAACCAAAAGAAAGTTTATATGTTGCTCTGGTTTTCTTTCTCTTTCTGTGACAAACACCATGAGCAGAAGGAATTTAGGGGAGGACGGGTTAATTTGAGTTTATGGTCACAGTCTATTACTAAAGGACATAAGGGCAGGAGGTTAACCAAGAACCAGGAGGCAAGAACCAGGAAGAAATGCTGTGTGCTGGTTGATCACAGGCTCCTGCTTCGCCAGCTTTCTTATACAGCCCAGGACCACCAATATAGGGAATGGTGTCACCCATAGTGGCCTGGGCCCTCTTGCATAAATATCACGACAATACCGCAAACACAGGCCCACTGACCAGTATGACCCGGGGTCAGTTAAGACTCCCATCTCAGGTGATTCTAGGCTGTGTCAACTGAAAACCTAACCAGGACAAATATGGATTTAAATTTGATAGTTCCTTCTTAAAAGAAAACAAAAGAGAGGCCAAGTGTGATAATGCACGCCTTTCATTCCAACATGTGTAAGCAGAGGCAGGGAGATCAAGAGTTCAAAATCATCCTTGCCTACATGGCAGCTCAAAGCCAGCGCGGGCTACATGAGACCTTGTCTCCAAAACAAAACTTCTAAGTCTGGAAATGGATCGGAGAGAAGGAGCAGCTGGAGAAATGCTTGCCGTGGAGGCAAGGGAAGCGGTTCTCATTTCTCTTTGAAGTACAAACGTTCATAGGTTGAGTTTGACCGTGGGTCCATCCTCAAATGGAAGTGTTAAAATCTTGCAAGTTATTTGCAGAGATGCATAAACCATGGAGCCATCCTAGCCTTAACAGCACTGACATTTAAAAACACACACACAGACACTTGGGGAGCAGAGGGATGAAAACTGCTGCAAGTTCAAGCCAGCCTGGGCGGCAGAGTAAGGCCCTGCCACAAATAACAGCGACCCAAAGAAATAAACCAGGTATGGCGGTTAGAAGTTGGAGGCAGGAGGATCAGGGAGTTCAAGACCAGCTTGGGCTACATGAGATGGTCTCAAAAACCAGCAAACAAGTAAAAAAACAAAACTAGAAATAAAAACATATGAAGTCAGTTGAAAACCAAAAGAATTCTTCAAGGAAGGCCCGACTGATTCAGAGAGGCAAAAGCAGGCATCATTTTGTAGTATCAAGCTGCTTTGAATGAAGGACTTTAGAAAACTCAAAGAATTGTGGATATATGTTCATGACGTTAGTGTATATGTGAATAAGGGGTGTTTATTTAGGATTGTGGGGCAGATCACAAGGTATCTCAAATGTTTCTCTCCCATGATACCATGTCTCAACACCTTCTGGAATTAACTGATGTCACAGAACACCAACTAGGAACCAAAAATCCAGCAAAGCTTTTTACTTGTGACCTGACAATTGCACACTTATTTCCAGGGGGACAATTCTTTCTGGATGTGTGGTGTGAGCATGATGGGAAAAAGACTTTCGGAGCTGCTTGTGGAGCAATGGCCATCTTTATTTTTTAAATTTATTCTATTCTGGCAATTTTGCCCCTGCATACGATGCTTTTTGAAGACACAGACTCTCATTATCTCCTTTTATCCCTTTCTCCTCCCACTCAGCTCTTCTTCACAAGTCCCAGCTCCTTCCAGTGGCTCTCAACCTTCCTAACGCTGTGACCTTTTAATGCAGTTCCTCATATTATAGGGCCCCCAACCACAAAATTACTTTCATTTCTACTTCTTAGCTGTAAATCTGCTACTGCTGTGAATTATAATGTAAATATTAGATATGCAACCTTACAGGGGTCACCGCCCCAAGTTGAGAACCGCTGGTAAGCGACAACTACACTGCTGAAGGAATCGTGTCCTCCTCAGGCAGCCGTACCTGTCAAGGGCTCCTCAGGCAGAGGTGGGGCTTCCCGAACCCATCTGCGCCACAGGATGGAATAGTGACAGGCCCAGTCTCATCCCGGTCCCATGCAGGTGACCACAGCAGCTTTGACTTCATGAATGCCATGGCCATGCATGTCCAGGAGACAGTTTCTGCATTACCATTCTCAGGCCCTAGCTCTTCCATACAGTCCACCGCTCCTGCGCTGTCTTCCTCCTATCCCCCAGCACCATTCCTGTCCTTCTGACTCTTACACTGTCCCTCTGACTCTTCCACACAGTCCACCATGCTTGTACTGTCTTCTTCCAGCCTTGGAGAAAGTCAAATGGACATCCGGTGTAATCAGTAAGCAGCAGTCTTTGAGTGGTTATTTTGTAGAATCACACAATCACATGACCAACAAATGTGATTTGGAGCTAGGTTCTGATATTCTGATAGCCCAGGTTTCAGAAAATATGTGGGAGATTTTGTTGTTTTTTTTTGGGGGGGGTTGTTTGTTTTGTTTGGTTTGGTTTTGTCTGCAGAGTAAGGAGTGTAGTAGGGAGGAGAGGGCTTTGTTTTTGGTGCCCGGTTAGCTTATGCCCAAAATAATTACACAGAAACTGTATTTATTGAATTAGTGCCTGGCCCATTAGTTCTAGCCTCTTATTGGCTAACTCTCACATCTTGATTAACCCATTTTTATTAATGTGTATCGCCACTTGACTGTGGCTTACCGGTATGAGTCTAACCAGTGTCCATCTTGGATGGGAGAAGCATGGCGTCTGCCACACTTCCCTTCCTCCCAGTATTCCATCCTGTCTACTCCGCCTACCTGATTTCTGCCCTATCAAAAGGCCAAGGCAGTTTTCTTTATTCAACCAATGAAAGCAATACAAATGAAGAAGCACCTCCTACACCAAAGGAGTTTACTCCTCCTTCATTGAGAAAATTCACCTACCAATAAAGAAGTTGGCTTACATTTCAGAGTTAGGGAGAAACCTGGTGCCAGAGAAACCCCCAAGAATCCACATAGATAACCCCAACTAAGATTCCTTTCAAGAGTTGAGAGGGTGCCTGAACTGGTCACCTACTGTAATCAAATTGATGACTACCCTAATTGTCATCAGAGATACTCTATCCAGTAGTTGATGAAAGCAGATGCAGAGATCCACAGCCAAGCACTGGGCTGAGCTCCAGGAATCCTGCTGAAGAGAGGGAGGAGGGATTGTACGACCTAGGGCTGTTCATGATGGGGGAACCCACAGAGACAGGAGATCTGAGCTTGTGGGAGCTCATGGTCTCTGGACCACACAAACAGTTAGGAACCTCCATGGGACTGACCTAGGTAGGTCCTCTGCATGTGTGTGGCAGTTGTATAGCTCTTTGTAATATCCTCTTTGTAAGGATCCAGCAGTGAGATCAGGACCTGTCCCTGGACTTAGCTGGGGCTTTTGAGAACCTGTTCTCCATGCTGAATTACCTTGCCCCACACACGGTGGTCCTGCCTTAGTTTGATATGTCAGCCCATGGAGACGGAAGAGGAATGGAAGGGAAAGGGGGTTGAGGGGAAGGGGGCGATAAGGAGGAATGGGGAGGGGAAGCTAACTGTGGTCAGTAGGTAAAATAAATTTTAAAAATGTTATTTAAATAAAATTAATAATAAAAAAGAAGTCGGCTTAACTAAACCATAGCTCAGTTTCTACCATAGTAATTTTAAAGCTGAACATCAATGACTGTTACTGAGTATTGAGATTAGATGTTTAAGGGAGAAAGGTCCAACAAAAAATGCTAGAATTGTAGAACTTATAATAAAAAGTTTATAAGTTATATTATTTTATCTTAATGTCTAAAGGTATAAATTATATATGCTTATTCATTACTTAATGTATAAATTTTATGTTTATTTTCTCATATTTTTATAGGTGTAATGGTTTTGATGCATCCTTCAGTTGTAGCACCAGACTCCAACCTTGGACAATTCAAATCCAGAGTTCTACAGATGATCTTGGTTAAACTAAAGCTCACAAAACCAAACCAAGGGTCATGAATCAGGAAAAGGCACTGTTAGAGGTCAGAGGCTGCTTATAGGTGGGAGGGAGGGAAGAGAAGGGGAGGGGAGAGTCATAGGGTGGGAGGG
>PVIU01015240.1:0-49118 GCA_004026605.1 Ondatra zibethicus | reverse complement strand
AACCCCTGCTTCTCCCCTTCCTTCTACTCCCTGCCCCCCTGCTCCCAAATTTTGGTCTGATTCTAAATTTCAGGTGGGTCTATGTATGTTTTTCTTTAGGTTCACCTTATTACTTAGTTTCTCTAGGATCCTGAACTATAGGCTCTTTGCCCTTTATTTATGACTAGTATCCACTTATGAGTGAGTACATACCATATTCGTTTTTTCAGGTCTGGGTTACCTCACTTAGGATAATTTTTCTAATTCTGTCAATTTGCATGCAAAATTCAAGATGTCATTATTTTTTTTACTGCTGAGTAGTACTCTAATGTGTAGATGTGCCACACTTTCTTATTCCATTCTTCAGTTGAGGGGCATCTAGGTTGTTTCCAGGTTCTGGCTATTACAAATAATGCTGCTATGAACATAGTTGAACAAATGCTCTTGTAGTATGATTGAGCATCTTTTGGGAATATTCCCAAGAGTGGAATTTCTGGATCCTGAGGTAGGTTGATTCCCAGTTTTCTGAGTAACATCCTGGGTCTGTAGATTGCAGCATGATTGCCTTTTATTTAACTGTTAGTGTTCACTTACAAGCAAGTACATGCCATGTTTGTCTTTTTTCATCTTGGTTTCCTCACTCAAGATGATTATTTTTAATTCTATCTATTTGACAATAAATTTCATGATATCATTTTTAACAATTGAATAATAGTACACTGTGTAAATTTACCACATTTTCTTTATCCATTCTTCAGTTGAGCAACATCTAGGTTGTTTCTAGGTTCTACATATTATGAATGAAGAGTCAATGAACATAGCTGAGCAAGTGTCTTTGTGGTAGGATGGAGAATCCCTTGGGTATATGCCCAAGAGTGGTACACCTACGTCTTCAGGTAGATTGAGCCCAATCTTCTGAGGAGCCACCATATTGATTTCCAAAGTGTCTGAGGCATTTCCCTGAGCAATGGATAAACATCTTTACCATTATGAGCTTTTAGCTATCTTTTTGATCTTCCCCATTCTAACCTATTTAAAATGGAATCTCAAAATTGTTTTGATTTGCATTTCCTTGAAGGCTAAGAATGCTGAACCTTTCTTTCTTTCTTTCTTTCTTTCTTTCTTTCTTTCTTTCTTTCTTTCTTTCTTTCTTTCTTTCTTTCTTGCCACTTGAGATTACTCTGTTGAGAATTCTTTCTTTAGACCTAGGCCTCACTTTTTAATTGGATTATTTGTTTTGGTGAGGTCAACTTTCATGAGTTCTTTATATATTTTGGATTTATCTCTCTCTCAGATGTGTGGTAAGTGAACAGCTTTTCCCATTCTTCAGGTTGCTGCGGCGTCCTATTGAAAGTGTCCTTTTCCTTACAAGAAACTTCACAGTTTCATGAGGTCAACTTATTTATTTTTATTCTTAGTGCCTGTGCTATTGGTATTCTGTTCAGGAAGTTGTATTCTGCATGAATGAGTTAAAGGTTATTCACCACTTTCTCTTCTCTTATTTTGGGTGTGTCTGGATTTGTATTTATGTCTTTGATCTACTTAGACTTGAGTTTTGTGGATAGTAGTGGATATTAGCATGCATTCTTTCAAAGGCTGATATCCAGTTAGACAAGCATCATTTATTGAAGATGTTGTTTTTTTCAATGTATATTTCTGACTTCTTTTTTTTTTATATGATATAAATCTGGATTCCATAAATGTGTGTATTTATATCTGGGCCTTTGGTCCTGTTCCATTGAACAATCAGTTTTAATGCAAATAGCATGTGGTTTTTATTACTATAGCTCAGTAGTACATCAAGAAATAGTGATGGTGATACCTCTAGATGTTTTATTATTATACAGGGCTGCTTTAGCTAGCCTGGGTTTTTTGTTTTCCATATGAAATTGAATCCTGTCATTTCAAGGTCTGTAAAGAAGTGGGAACTGATGAATCTGTAGTTTAATTTTGGCAGGATCATCATTTTTTCTATGTTAATCCCATCCATCCATGAGCATTGGAGATCTTTTCATATATTGATATTTTCTTCAATTTCTTTTTTCGAAGAGTTGATGTTTTTGTTGATTGGGTAGAGTTCCCCCATGTTATTCTATGTTATTTATGGAGAGTGTTGTTTCCCTGATTTCTTTATGCCATTCCTAGATAGGATGGCTTTTATTTTTTGAATTAATCAAGTATGTAGGCACCTCAGTAAAGCTCTTTATCAACTGTAAGAGTGCCCTGGTAGTGTTTTGTGGGTTAGTTATGTATAATATTTTATCATATGTAAATAATGAAAATTTGACTTCTTCCTTTTGAATTTTAATACCCTTGATCTCCTCTAGGGTTTCATATCTGTAGCTAGAATGCCAAGTATTATATTGAACAGATAAGGAGAGAGTAGGTAGACTTGTCTTGTTTCTGATTTTGGTGGAATTGCTTTGAGCTTCTATCTATTTAATTTGATGTTTTCTATAAGCTTCCTTTAAAGTGCCTTTATTATGTTTAGGTATGTTCCTTGTAACACTAGTCTCTCCAAAATTTCATCATGAAAGTTGTTAAAGTTTGTCAAAGCCTTTATCAAAATAAATTTAGATGAACTTTTTTTTTGTATTTTTGTTTTGTTCTGTTGTGTTTTCCTTCAGTTTCTTTATATGGTGGGTTACATTGATTGGCTTTCTTATATAGAACCATTCCTGAAACTCTAGGATAAAGACTACTTGATCAGGGTAGATGAATGCTTGATGGGTTATTGGATTTAGTTTGTAACTAATTTTGCATCTATATTCATGAGGGACATTGGTCTGTAATTTTCTTTCTCTGTTAAGTCTTTAGTTTGGGTATAAAGGTGACTGTGTCAATGTTTATGTAAAGAACTCAGTATTTTTCTTATATTTCTGATTTGTTTTTAATAATTTGAGGATAGTGGGCTTTAGCTCTTCAATGAAAATCTGACAGAATTCTCCAATAAAACCATATGACCCTGCTCTTTGGTTTGTGAGAAGACTTTTTGTGACAGCTTCTAGGTCTTTATGAATTGTAGGTTTACTTAAACTGTTTATCTGACCATTATTCAACATTGGTAAGTGTTATCTATCTAGAAAATTATCCATTTATTTTGATTTGTAAAGTATAGGTTTTTAATGTATGACCTAATGATTCTTTGGCTTTCCTTGGTGCCTGTTGTTATGCCCTCGTTTTGATTTCTTACATTGTTAATTTGTATATTTTCTCTGTGTCTTTTAGTTAGTTTGGATAAGGGTTGGTTTAGCTTGTTGATTTTCTCACAGAAACCACTTCTTGTTTGTGCCAATAAAGTCACCTGGAATCTAAAGAAGTCCCTGAAAGTAATCAGTTAAATCAGATATTTCACTAAAAAGTATATATAAGCACCAAGTTCTGTTGAGAGATACTCTCCTACCAGTCACATCACCCAAGACAGACCCTAGTTGAATTTTTCAGTAGACTCTCAGATAATCGCAGTGGAATTGATAGAAATGGCTTCTACCACCCAACTACATGGAAGAGCAGCCGACCATCCAGCTCCTTTAAAGGCACTTTAACACCAGTGACATTTGACATCATTTCATCAGTAATAACTATTAAAGCATCAATGAATTTCTTCTGTCTTGTAAAAGGATAAGAAGCCAAGATGTTATTAATAAAATGGAAAGTAATCCATTTGTATTTCATTTTCTTTTCTTATGCTTTTAAGTTATAGGCAAATATGAGGAGCTTTATATATGCCTACAAATGACATAGCCAGGCCCCAACTTAGCCAACACAGCTAAAGTCATTTCCTCACTGTTGTCAACCTTTCCATATTCTTCCATTTTACTGCAATACTACTTACTAACGGAAATTTCTTAGGTGCTTCACTGTCTTTAATAGTTTTCAGGTGGCTGTTTATATTTGCCCGTTGTTAGTAATAAAACTAGAAGGAACAAAAAAAGGAAATCCCTAGAGGGGCTGGCTTGTGATTTTCTCCAATGAATTCTGAGAAAATAAATACTTTTAAGGTACTTTTCTGTTTAGGAGTCTCTAAAGCTTTCAATTCTAGGTCTAGATTCTATTTTTGACTTCAATTTCCTGTTCTCCATGGCTTTTATTTAATCTGCTTTCAGTCTACTTTCTCCTACACTAAACTAGAAGAAAACATAATCTATTTTCCATATTTGTCTGCCTTAATGTAGACTTTCTCTACTTCTAAACTCATGTATACTATTTTTCTACTAGAGTGAAATACAAATAAGGAAAGAGATGGGAAAAGAAAGAAAATAAATAACACTTTATGTAGGATTTTCTTTAGAGAAAAGATGTCAGTATAGAAATAGAATACATATATATGTAATTCTATAGTTTTATAATTAAAGATCATATATTTTAACTTTAATGAATACATAACATTCATCCAGGAGTATTTTCTAAAGAGCATTTTCAAAAGAATCATGATAATTTTCATATATTAAGATTTCTTTATGCAATCAAGTTATTTTATTCCTTTCAATTTTGACCCACTTTTGAGTTTTGTCTTGGTTTAGAATATTTTAGAATATTTCTCTTTCAGTTTTATTTACTGAATATATCAATTTTTTTCTTATTTGATAATTGTCATGCATATACTAAAGTCAATATAATAGGCAAAACAAGTTCAATCAAACTACATTTTGAGGTATGCATATACTTCTATTTAAATGTACATAACCTAATTTGAATCTCATCCTTGGTAATATGGACCAATAAAGTACAAAGAAAATTTACACAATATAAAATATCTGCACGTATGTATGTGTTTATGCATTTTCTCTCTAATATTATGATTTTATATTATATATATGTGTGTGTGTAAAATATATAAGGAGATAAGTACCTTCATAGACATGTTACATATAAGTATCTCATACACATTTTCATAATTTTTCATACATATAATAAAATATATTTATTCATTTATCTGCATGTAGATATTTATGGTAAAGATACTGAAAGTATAAAAATTAACCAAGGGAGGAGAAACTTAGTTCGATCAATAAAACTTCAGAAAATAAATTTTTCTTTAAGACTTCATAGAACAATATTACTTCCTGCTGTCTGCCACGTCTGTCATTGAGAAGGACAGATGTTAAAATGAGTACTTAGGATGAAATCACTGACAATATTTTAAATTTAACCTTTTTCTCAAATTTATTCATGTTATGTCTTCTTGGAATATCATCTTCCATAATTCTTCTAACAAATTTATATTTCTGTTCTACATCATGACTTAATTAAGAGTACTTGTTGCTTTTGTAGAGGACAAAGTTTGGTCCCAGCATCTATTTCAACTGATTTACAACTACCTTTTACTGAAGATCCTGGTGATTCATTATTCTCTTCTGGACTCACAGAGTACTCGCACTCACAAGTGAACATTCCTCCTCCACATATATGCATAAATAAAAAACAATAATCCATTTAGAATTCATATTTTATAAGATGTGTGATGTTAATTCAAAGTTAATAGTACTATTTATGCACGCCTAAGGTGTGGGACAATGGTCTTCATTCTGTCAATTATATTTTAAATAAATGCTGATTGGCCAGTAGCCAGGCAGGAAGAATAGGCAGGACAAACAGGCAGGAAGTAGAGGTAGGGCGACAAGAACAGGAGAATTCTGGGAAGAGGATTCTGCTTTCTGCAATCCTTTACCCAGCTGCAGAGGAAGCAAGATGTGACTGCCTCGCTGAAAAATGTACCGAGCCATGTGGCTAACATATACTAGAATAATGGACTAATATAAGTCATAAGAGTAAATAAGAAGCCTGAGCTAATCAGCCAATCAGTTTATAACTAATGTAGACCTCTGTGTGATTTCTGTGGGACTAAACGGCTAGGGGACCTGGTGGGACAGAAAACTCAGTCAACACTCCTACACCTTATAACTTGGCTAACCATGAATACATACCAACTTTTCTTCTTTGCTTTGTGTAGTAAAGCAGTGGATTAAGGAAATATCTGCTTCAGCTATCCTTGCTTACAGAGGATTTATTGGATGTACCTAACCATCAGTCTTTGAATCTAAATGAAGATTTCTTGATAGAGTGAAAAGTCAGTAGTGGAAAATGAGGTGCTGTGTTTCTGACAATTTGCCAGCACCATAAATGGCATGTCATTGAAAATTACACTTCTGAAAACATGTTCATATTTTCCCTTTTTACAGGAAATGTTTCTAATTTAATGTATTATTTTAATATAACTTTCCTTGAAGAGAATATCATAATGTCTTCTCATTAGTCTGACTTAGGCAAAATATTTGTCTAATTTTGGAAATTTTCAGAAAGTGAAACAAAAACTTTAAATATTGCAACATTTTAGTACAAAAACACTTTAGCATAAATGTAATAAAGCAATCTTTTAATAATTTGTTTTCATGACTACATTCTGCTTTCTGGAACAAGGACACAGCATCACACATCAGTTCTCTCAAAATATATGTGTCTTTGTCACCAAAAATACCATTATGCTTTCTTCAAAGCAGATCATTTTCATCTCTTTTAAACATTAAATAAAAGAAAAATATAGCAGAAATGATCAAATGCATATGTTTCTTAAAGCATTGAAGGCTAGGTTTTTAAAAAATCTTTCCATACATACATATACATACACACATATATATGTACGCATGTATATACACATATAAGTTTCTTTGTATATATGTATCTACACATATAAATGTAATATACAATGAAAGTAAACACAGAGATAGGTGGAAGTTCAGGTAGGTAAGGAACTAGTAAGAAAAGAGAGAAAGAAGGGAGATTTCTAGGTACAGTCCCATGGCCAGATCTAGTCAGAAAGATTTTTTTCCTTAAGCTAGGTATGCTAATGTAACATAATTTGCAATACCTCAGAGCATATTTTATTCAAGAAATACTCCAAATAAGTAATGTTCCAAAGATTAAAATAAAAAAAACAAGTACTTTAATTACTCTTTCATGTTAGGGAAGTATAAGTTTATAAAGCAGAAGGACACATGCATTGTTTTGTCATGAGTTTTTATTACATTTCCTACTGCTTCACCTTGAGACTGAAAACACATGCACGGTTGTTATTGTTAGCAACTTAGTCTTCAGCTATGTGATCAGTATGTACATATTTGGCTTTAGTAAATAGAATCAAACAGTGAATGAGAAAAATGATTCAATGCCCAGTAATTATACCATATATATTCACCTTTTTATTTTATTTTTTAAAAAGAAAACAATCTTTTCTCATTTTTACCATTCCAACTCCAGTTTCTACTCTATCTCCTCCTCCTATTCCCTCCACCTAAATCCACAATTCACCCCGTCCTATCCACTCCTCAGAGAAGGTAAGGCCTTGGGGGATGGTCCAAGGCCCTCCCTACTGTATCTAGGCTAAGAAAGGTATCCATCCAAAGAGAACGGATTCCAAAAAGCCAGTACAAGCATTCATGGTAAATCTTGGTGCCACTGCCTATGGCCCTGCAGTCTGTCCAGCCATAGAACCGTCACCCACATTCAGAGGGTCTAATTTGGTCCTATGTTGGTTTCTTGCCTTTCTGGCTGGAGTTGGAGAGCTCCCTTTATCTCAGGTAGACTGTTTCAGTGGGTGTACCCATCATGCTCTTGACCTCTTTGCTCGTATTCTCACTCCTCCCACTCTTCAGCTGGACTTTGGGAGCTTAGGCAGGTCTCTGCCTCTGTTTCCTTCAATTGCCGGATGAAGTTTCTATGATGACCTTTAAGATATTCATCAATCTGATTAAAGGGCAAAGTCAGTTCCCAGAACTTCTCCACTATTGCTTAGGGTTTTAGCTGTGGTATCCTTGTGGATTACTGGGAATTTCATATTCACCTTTTTTAAAAGCAAATGTATTTACAGAATAAATATTGGTTCAACAAAACTGCTAATTCTTAGAAAATTAGAGGACTATGTTCTATTCTCTAAAATTTACAGCTTCCATGGCAAGGGCCCTACCAACTAAATAAAATAAAATGAAAGCAATTGTATCATGACTGTGCTGAAATATTATACTGATGGAACAGGACACACACTCTTTGTTATAGCAACTCTGTGTAGGAAAATTGTTAGAGATAGCCATCCAAAGTTCTCTTATCAATGGCGATATACCTGTCCCGTAACCCACTGAATGTTGTTCCTCAGCCAAACCTAGTGCAGCAACAGATTGATATGATCAAGATTAATTTATAAGATCCTTGTATTCCACTTGTCATGAAAAGATGACCATTAATGAATATGATAATCCTATATCTCTCACTATTTTAATGTTAATTATAAATGCTGTATTTAATTGAACAATAAAAAGCCAATGTCTGGCCAGTTACTCTCACTTAGCCTCAGACATGGAAATAAAATCATATTAGAACTTCTCAGTGAGTCAATTCAATAGAATAAATTGGGCATTATACATGTAATTGAAGGATAATATTAGTGTGTTTTGTGCAACACATTCACCTTTAACATTTATTATAGTATACTTTATTGGTAACACTTCTAACACTGGTTACTTAGGTCTGCATAGTGTTACAATTTCTAGCATGATCCTATATTTGATATCCAGTTTTCATGACCACCCAGACTTAAATTGCTGGGCAGCTGTGGCACACGCCTTTAATCCCAATACTCTAGAGGTAGACGCAGGCAGATCTCTGTGAGTTTGAGACCAGTCTGGTCTACAAGAGCTAGTTCCAGAGCAGGCTCCAAAGCTACAGAGAAACCCTGTCTCAAAAAACCAAGAAAAAAAGAAAAAGACAGACTTAAATTATTCCTATAAAATTTACTATCCTGAATACATATTAATGATATTCAACATTATTGAATATTGAATGATATATTCAAATTTGGCTATAGATGAATACCCTAGGGGTATACCTTTATCATGGTGACATTTGTCATTCTTCAATTATTAATTCTGAATATGTAGCCTGCAATACATTTATATGGAAACATAATTAGTTTTCTCAAAATTGAGTGACTTCCCAAAACATATATTAACCGTCGAGCCCTTTCCATGTGCCAGTGTTCTGTTCTTGCAAATTTGGTCCTTTGCTTCTGAGTCCATCTTATATTTGCAAATTTGATCTCTTTCCAGGTCATGCCATTCACAAGGAGGACTGACTCAAGAATGATGCACCTGCCAAGTAGTTACACATGACTACTCTTTTGGCAAGATTCAGATCCCAGTGGCTATTGTGCTGAGAACTTCATACTAGCTGTCAAAAAAAGAATCCCAAAGGTCTTTAACACAGAAGGAACAAAGTACAGCCAGAAATAAAATCCAAAAAACAAATTTGAAAAATCAAATTTGACACTTCCATCCCATTAGGTCTGCTATGTTTCTCTTATTATGCTCAAAAGGGTAGATCCTGCTGCCATGCTTGCTTTTATGAGTGCATTAGTACTAGGAAATCAAAATAACCATGATTCAGATAAGAAACTGCCTATCCACAAGAATTTCCAAATTTTGACATGTATACATATGATTATACAAAAATTAAAAAATTTAGTAAACATCTAATACATTTTTTCTGTGCTAACTTTCATAATACTAGAAATAAAAGAATAGTTTATAAAAATAAGTTTAGATGTTACTGTAAATTTGTTTGTTTGTTTTGGTTTTGGTTTTACAAGACAGGGTTTCTTTGTAGCTTTGGAGCCTGTCCTGGAACTAGCTCTTGTAGACCAGGCTGGTCTCGAACTCATAGAGAACCGACCACCTTTGCCTCCCAAGTCCTGGGATTAAAGGCTTGCTGCCCAGCTGTTAATGTAAATTTGAATGTTCACAGAATATATCACTGGTTTTCAACATATATTTACAGACAATATGCATACAGATGCATATATATAGAACAACAGTTTATGTATACAAGAATATAAACTGTGTTCCTTATTATATTTTCATAACTTCAAATGGTATTAGACCTTTTAGATTATTTTCTATGCTATGACCTATGAATATAATTCTTTTAAAGTAGTTAATGAAATTATTCTTTTTACTTATTTGAAAGTATCATAATTACACCTATTTTTTTGAGACAGGATTTTTTCTATGTAACTTTGTAGTCTATCCTGGAACTTGCTCTGTAGACCTGGCTGGTCTTGAACTCATAGAGATCCGCCAGCTTCTGCCTCCCAAGTGCTGGGATTAAAAGCATGTGCCACCACCATCTGGTTAAGCCTGGTTCTTTTTGAAAGACAATTTAGATTAGTTTAGACAGCATAATTACTAGGATATCTGGATGATAATCTCAACCACACTATGAAATCAATGTCTTATCTCTTGTCTCTTGCCTCTAACTCCCAGTGCTGGAATTTATGCTGTGCCGTCACACGGTATTTCTGATTAAAACTATGACTTTATACATGTGAAACAAGGACTCTAGCAAATGAACTACATCTCCATCCCTCAGTAAAGAGGATGTCACTCAGACACATGCCTAAAAATAGACATGTTTGAAAAATAAGATTTACTTTCATTTGGAAATATATTGTCAAATAGTTCTCAACAATGTTTTATCTTTATTGTCCTCAGAAAAATATCATGTGAAAGAAAACTCTTTCTACTAGACTCTTGAGAATATTGCAAATTTTACAGATACTTCATACATAACAAAACTGATTAATAAGCCTGAGTTCCCAATTAAATTTAATATTCGTTTCTTTCATTTGGGGATTTTTTTAGAATTCATTAAGCATTAGTCAAAATGCTTAAACGTTTTATACTTCCTTTTCCAAACTGTTTACATTCTCCACTTCTTTTTCTTTTTACTTGGTGTTGATCTTTTTTTGCTTTATTTACAAGAATCTTTCAAAAAAAATCTTTTCAGAAAGTGCTACTGCAGTATTTCCAGTATGTACCATGATATGTTGTTCCTTACCTGCCAAGGAGACATTTAAAATTTATGAACAATAAAAATTAGTAGTGTCAGAACTGAATATTAATCCCTGAACAGAGGCTCTGGGCTAGCAGTCGTGCATGGAAGGTGGTTTGAGGACTTGGCTGTACTTTGAAATCTGGGTAGGAAGGTCAGCAGGCAGCCTCCAGCCTTCTGCCAGCTCACTCAGCTCCTGGCTCCAGTGCCAGAGCAACAGCGACTTCAGTCATTGTCTTTATAGAACAGCTCCTCATCAGTAACTGAGTCATCACCTTACATCTGACAGGCCATAGGACCACCTGCTCTGTGGTCTGAGGACTTGCCATATTTATAGACTTCTTCTGATACAGAACTCCATTTCATAAGTGTAACATTCTCCTTTCACTCCAGACTTTGTCCCATCTGCTTCCCAGGAAAGAAACAGGATAGACCAGAATTCCTACAAACCATAATTTAAACCCTAATTCCTGACCAATGTGTCCTTTCTTTCAGCTGTTCAGTTTTTAGGTTGCTGCAGTTGTCTTGGACATAAGAATTATTCCTAATCCTGATACTGATGTTTGGCACCTTCATTTATCCTTCATTCACTTTATCCTTCACTTTTAAACCTCCCTTATTTCCCTATCACTCCTCTTTCTCTGTGCATATTTATGTATCATTTGGCTGAGATTTATCAAGTTTGTTTAATTAAAGACAAAGTTCATACCAGTTCTGGACAAATTACATCATTTATTTCTTAAGTATTCTTTACTATTTCCTCTAAGTTTGTGTTTTTTAATTTGAATTTAAAATATTTCTATGTTTCATTTTAACTTCAAATTCATATTTTCCATTGCTTTTAAACACAAACATAACACAAAAACAAACAAACATGTTGTTACATATACACTTATCTACATAAGTTCACCCTATGTAATGTATACCATGTTACTTGAATGTATGTTTTCAGGGCTGATGATTTGCTATTCGATAACCAATTGTTTGTCGTGATCCTCCTTGGGGAAGATTGTTTCTTTCACTCCTCATCATTCCTTGGTTACCTAAAGCTCTTTGCATAGGATTGTGACCTCCTTAGTTTTAACCATGTCCATGTTTACATACTTATTTCTGTTTTCTTCTTCAACTTTACCAACTTTTAATTAACATTTATTTTTCCCTTAAGGAAGATTGTAATAGCCAAAACACGAGAACATCTGTTTTGTAAGTATGTTCTCGTCATTGGATCAGGAAGATATATCCATGAAATATCAGTAGGATAAGCAAGTGTTTTGCCTAGCAGGACCTTAACAATGAATCATAGACAACAGGTGCATTTTCATTGCTGCAAGTTCAAGTACACATCAGTAAACACAGCTATTTTCAGCGTAGCCACTGCTAGAGTGGGAGCCTAGATATTTAGATCCTAAATAAATAAAGAAATAACAAAATAAAATAATTCAATTAAAGGATAAAGCATGAAATAGAACCTACTTGCATCTCCTTACTTGAAGCTGCATGCCATTATAAAGCAATACTTTAAGCTAGCTAGAAACCTGCTTTGAAAAAAAAATTTGTAGGCATCACTGGCTTCTTGTGTTTCAGGTAATTTTCTTTTGATTCTTTGTACTACTCCACAACTGTACAGCAGTGTAATGTGCTTTTTCTAGTCTTTGTGTCAATTACCAGTGTCGTTAAGTCTCCTTGTATTTGTGTGCTGTAAAATGCAATATAAAAAGAGAACTGAGACACATGTTAAAAGAAAAATCACAAGAAAAATACCTCTTCTCAAAGATAATTAGAGGTAAAACACAACTGCATCCAAGACATTCCAGATCTTATGCAGAATTACATTGCGTCTGGAATGTCAAGGTTCATTTAAAGTGTTCCCCAATTATACTAGTTTCTAATATACCTTCACCCATACCGCTAATTAGAAATGAAGGATTCTTTGATAATCGGCATTAAAGGACTAAATAAAGGAGGGAAAAGAGCTTCTCAAGTTGTGCCCACAGATTTTGTGTTCTCAGGTAGCTCTTATTGCCAGACCAATGCCTGGGTATAAGAAAGCACTTCTGGTCATTAACAGGAGACTGACTTTTGATGAGAAATAAAGTTTTTGTTCTGGAACTAATAGAAAATCTTGATGGCCCTAGCATTTCTATTTTCAGAATCAATAAAAGTAGTTTTAATAGCAAAGTAATGATAATAATATATGAACTAGATAAAAAAATAGATCAAACTGGAAATTCACTTATTACTTCATCACAGAAATTTTAATTTAAAACAGGAAGGCAAATTGCATTTCAAGTGTATTTAATAATGCTTGAGCATATAGCTTTTCTGCATCAAAATAATTTTATATTAATGGTTTAAATATCAGTTTCCATAAATAGTAATTTATTCAAAGTATAAAATAGAGAAAATAATGGGGCACAGTGGCATTAAATTTAAAATTAATAGGAGTAATAATTAGATAGAATTTTCTTTAATAGCATTGGTATTGGATAAAAGGCTAAATAGAAATTATGGGAAATGAGGGAGGAAGAAATATGTTTTTTGGCAAAATGAATTAACGAAAATGAACACATGGGCATACAAATATTCATACATATAAATGTATAAATAATGGAAAGATATAAAATATGTCTTATATAATCATTCTAATTCATTTGATTTAAAGTGAAAATGTCTCAATTGAAATTTAATCACAGTCCAGCATCAACAGTGTAGCAGAAAGCAGAGGCCTCGAATCAGATCCATCAGTCTTTCCAATGAATACTTACAAGTAAAGATACGTGGACAAAGGCTTTACTGTGCGACTCACTCTGTGACACTACAGCTCCCATGATAACATTTTCTGTTGGTTTTTCTCTTTTCCTTTTTATTATTTTCCCTTAAATTTTATTTTATTTTGGCCGAGATAGCAAGGCCAGGTTACAGATACAAACGGCAGAGCGAGGAATGGGATAGGGATGCATGATATGAAGGATACAAAGCATAAATAAAAAGATAGCTAAAATAGAAACATAAATCATACATGACCTAAATCCTTCCAGATAAGCTGTCCATTGCTCTCAGTGTATGAACAGAAGTGTATATATGCAATAAATATCCATGAACATCAATGGTTAGTTAAAATATGATGTTTTAACATAGTTTGTTCTTATGCCTTGATTTCTACTCTTAAAAATCTCTATTGAATCTTTCATGTTGTTTCATTGACTGGTTTTATAATCTTCCGCTCTGAGAAGAGTTTCACTCTGTTCTAGTACATAATGTCTTTCCCTCTTTCTTACACACACACACACACACACACACACACACACACACACACACACACAAACACACACACACTATACAATGTTACCTTTTCAGATTTCTTAGAATGAATGTTCTGAAATTAATTGTGAGTCCAATTAAAAGATAAATTGTTTTGGGAAGAGGCAATCTTTTTTTGAAGGCAAAGACATAATAGGTAAAGAACTTTATTAGCTCTCTTTGGGGTAATTCAGTGGAGCCATTAAATCCTATCATTTTCCTTATGGATAATCTTTTAATATTTATTCCATCTGCTCATTCACACATTTTCCATCTGGATGAATTTTTAAATACTGATTCCATCTGCTCACCCAATGCACATCTGTAGGTCAATTGAAATTATAAGTTTCTCCTTAAGTCAGTTTGATGGCTTGTGTGTTTTTAGCATTTGTCCATTACACCTCTTATTCAGTGTGTGTGTAAAAGACACAGAGATTAAATAAAATATATCCAATGGTGATTTCATTTGCCTTTCAAACAAGAATTATTTCTTCAAGATTTTAGTTTTTCTTATACAATTCACAGCCAACATATACCTTAGCTAATGAAAGATTTCAATTGTTATAATTAAAATAATTTTGAAAACCTTAATATATGTGATATACTTAGAAAGATCTCAATATATTTTTCAAATTAAGAGGTCACAAGTTATTTGAAAACTTTCAGAAAAATTTCCTAACTTTAAGGCAAACACTATCATCAGTCAAGAAGGAAAGGAGGCTCTAAAACTTCTATCTTCTTCCAGATTATGGATGAATAATTGTCTTTAACTGTTTATTCTATGTTGAGCCCACCAGGCTTCAAATGGTAGTTTCAAACTCATGTCACACTGAAGATCTTGGTTAATCTCTCGGGTTGGTTGTCACAAAACCAAACAAATAGACAAGAATTCATGAAAGAAATTTTAGGAAAGCCGGAGGAATGGTAAGGATTGTACAGAGTTGGAAAGGGAGAATGGCCAGTATAAGAACTTTATATATATGATTTTTTTTAAAAAGTGAAAAATTACTAATGATAAAAGAACATGTAAACTCATCCTGAGAAGCTGTACCTTTGAACAGGTAGAACATATTTAAATATACAATACAACTAAATAAAAACTTTCAAATTAAGTACTGGGCAAGTGAGGTAGCTCAATAGACAAAGGTTCTTGTCTTACAAACGTGGTGACCTAAATTGACTTTTCATCTCACAATGTCACATATATTATATTAGTGATTGGTCATGTCTGTTTGAGCTTAAAAAGAAGCAGGCTTTCTAGAAGCAGAATTTCTTCCTGCCCTGCAAAATACACGACCCAATTCATACCCATCTTTGTTTATTTCAAATCAAGTTCCCCAACTCTGTGATAGTGTGGGAATTCTTATATACTAGTGAAATGGTTCACTCAATGACATATTTGGGTCCTATGTGGATACCTGTGTTTGGATGACCAGAATCAAATATAGAAAGTTAGTCAGAGCAGTCTATTCCAGAATTCCAAGTCAAAGGAAGTATGTTTTGAGTGTTCCTGAGAATTAGTTTCTGTCCACTTAGTCTAGCATAATCAGTTAACTTCTGATTCAGTAAGTGATCCTGAGTCCAAAAAAAAAAAAAAATAGCTGGGGGAGGACAGACACCAGACAAAGACTTCTGGTTTCCAAAATACATACAGAATGATGAATATAAGCACACACACACACAAATCACATCATTTGCATCACATATTTGTACACCTACAATAAACATAAATTCTTTGTCATGATTCATAAATTAAGCAGGGGAAAATGTTATATTTTAAAATATCTAGAAAAATTTCCAAGAACTTTTACTTATCTTAAAGATAAAAAATGTAGGTTTTGCATTTTTATGAGAGTTGGTTTATACCTAAATATTGGCTTTTTGAAAATTTGCCAATAATGTGTCTGTTTTAGCTCTTTAGATTGTAGACTGACTGGGAAAGTATTCTATGAATATTTTAATGCTTCCTTGAAAAATTTTAAAAGATAATAAACTTGAATTTATTCCAATTTATATGATGACAAGTACTTCTCTATTTCAACAGATGTGTAACTCATGTTTTCATCATAAAAATATAGAAAGTAATTCTTCTGAGATGAAGCAAAGTCTACATACAACAGTGGGAGCTATTTGCTTGATATATTTCAAAAGATTAAAGAAACACTTAGTAAACCCTGGCCTGATTTTCTTTTACATAAAATGTTATTTATAACATAGCATCATGAATTATTTACGAGCACTGGAGTCACTTACTGCCGAAGTAAACAGAATTGATGATGACCTTCAGTTCACTCTCCTGCAGAGAAAGCAATTCTTTCATTACATTTACACTAGAGAATAAAAGAAGCCTTTGCCTCATGAACAGTCACTGCCTCAGCCTTCATTCCCTTTACACATCTTAGACTTGAAATTATACTTATGTTTACTCAGATTGCTTAAAAATAAACAACAAAAAATACAATTGGGAATCATCACAATATGCATTTGTTAGATGGCTCTCCATATTATCTTCTGTATATCATTGTCTAAAATACATAAAGACTGCAGAGTTTAATGTAAACATTAGATGAATGTTTATGTACTGCTGCTATTAGTAATTATTTTTGGAGCTGCTCCTTGACTAGTATAAAAGGTGGAAAGAAAAGCAAATCAGGAATTTATCTTCAATATATTATCTTTAGTAAAACTGTACATTTTCCTCACTATCATGAAATATTGTCAGGAGAAGACCATTTATACCAGAAATATTAAATAATATACTAATACTATATATATAATAAATATTAAAATTTTACATGCTTTTTTTTTTCGAGACAAGGTTTTGCTGTAGCTTTGGGGCCTGTCCTGGAACTAGTTCTTGTAGACCAGGCTGGCCTCAAATTCACAGAGATCCACCAGCCTCTACCCCCACCAAGTGCTGGGATTAAAGGCTTGTGCCACCAGCGCCCGGCATGTGCTTTCTTTAGTTCCTTGTTTGCATGTAGCTCAAGTTACTTAATTTTATTGAAAATACTTTTTAAGAAAAAGAATAAGATCAAACTTTCACATCTCTGTATGTTTACATATTTCATAATATTCTGATCTAAAAAGTTGGAAGGAGTTGAGACAGAAAATCATGGTCTTATATATAAATATATTATATATAATATAATGAGAATTTTCATTTTAATTAATTAATTAATTTTACAACTTGACAGGAGTTTACCCTTCTTTTCCTCCTCCCATTATCTATTCTCAACTCTCTTCTGCCTTCCCCCAAATTCTTTCCTCTTCAGTTTCTGTTCAGAAGGGACAGGCATCCCATGGATATCAGCAAAGCCTGACATATCAAGTTGCTGTAAGACTAATCAACTCCTTTTGTATTTAGGCAAACCTATTTGAGGAATATGTTTCCAGAGGCAAGCAAAACATTAGGGACAGGCCCTACTCCCATTCTTAGAAGTTCCACAACTAGACCAAACAACAAAACTCTCACATATACGTAGAGGGCCTGGTTCAGACCCATCCAGGCTTCCTGGTTGTTGGATCAGACTCTGTTCTTATGAGCCGGCTTAGTAGATTCTGTGAGTTTTCTTGTGATGTCCTTGACCCCTCTGGCTCCTACTACCCTTCCTCCCTCTCCTCTACAGAATCCCTTATCTTAGCCTTGTGTTTGGATGTGGGTCACTGCATCGGTTTTTAGTAGTTATTCGATGAAGACTGTCTGATGGCAATTGGGGTAGTCACCCCTCTAATCAAGAAAATGGCCATTTCAGCCTACATATCCATTATTGCTAGGAATTTTAGCTGGAGTAAATCATCGTAGATTTGTGGGAATCTCTCTTATGTCAGGTTTAACCTGACCCTCTCCTAAAACTCCTCTTTCCTGTCTTCTCTTTCAAAACTATCTTCTCCCCAAGGTGATCCCTCAAATTCCCATCTCCACATGAACCAAATCCACCCAGAATATCTCTTCCATTTACCCTTCTTTAAGGAGCTCCATGCATCCTGACTTGGGCCCTCGTTACCTAGCTTCTCGGGGTCTGTGGATTATAGCATGGTTATCCTTTACTTTGCAGCTAATATCCACTGATGACTAAGTGCATGCCATGATTGTTATCCTGGGTCTTGGTTACCATGCTGAGGATGATTTTTTTTCTAGTACCATTTGCCTTCAGATTTCCTGATGTCATTGTTTCTACAGCTTTAATACTTTCACATTAAGCAATGTAAGCATTAATTCCCTGTCAATATGTACTGTTTCCAATTCATGCTGCAATATTTTCCACTCTCAATTTTCTAACAAACAGCACTATAAGTTTATGAATGTTCTTATGGCTCTTTAAGCTCAGGGAGTTTAGAAACTGAGTACAAACTATATTGCTTAGCCTTTTCACCTGTCTCAAGACTCCATCATTCTGTAGCTGCTGAGAATAATAGTACTGGTTTAGTGATTAGCTGGTTACAAAGATTCATATTGCTATATATTGTGGAGTTATTTATGTTATCTCTTATTTTTTCTTGATTAATATTGTTTGAATTTTATATGGAATATATTAGGAGAATTATATGTATATTAATATTCTATTAACATAAGATAATATCTCCTTGTCTTAGTGAATTAGTTTCCCAACAATCTTTAAGACATTGATGAATTTAACAATTAAATTGTCTTGGTTTTTATTATTTTATTATTTCACTGTGTTCATTAGGATGTCTTACAACCATTCTCACTAGACTTCTCATTTTGCTCCCAGATGTGAATGTAATACCTATTGTAAAATCATCAGAGAAACCTGTGAAATCTTCATTACTGAGTGTGTTTCTGCATGCATATGTGTGTGAGAGAAAGAGGCTGTGCTGTTTTCTTCTCTCTCTCTCCCTTCTTTCTTTCTTTTTCCTTTCTTTCTTTCTTTCTTTTTCCTTTCTTTCTTTCTTTCTTTCTTTCTTTCTTTCTTTCTTTCTTTCTTTCTTTCTTTCTTTCTTTCTTTCTTTCTTTCTTTCTTTTGATAAAGGTACTTTCCAGTTCACAAGGAAATGAGTGAAAGTGCAAAACTATTTCTGAATAACTTATTTCCTTGACTTCCATTTTTCTTTGATTTCAGTTTTTCTGTTGTTGGATTCTGATGAACAATCATAATCACCTTCTTATTTCAAATACGCAAGGGAAAATGTTGTTGAACAAGAGCCTCATAACAAAAGACATGCATAATAAAAACTCAGAATTTGTAAAAGCAACTTGCTCTGTACTATAAAGCATTGCATATAAAATTCATTATACATGCATTATTGGAAATTAAAATAGTCTTGCATTCAACCAGATACAAACAAATATCATAAAGTTATAAGAATTATCAGTTTAGTGGTTAATGTTCATCATCTCATATTTCTTTTCATTAGCCAGCTAATTTTGTGTTCTTCACAAGATGATTTGGTGGGTAGAATTAATTTTGCTTGTAACTTTGCTTGAGTATAATTAATTTTTTAAGAAAATAAAGGTAATGCTACATTACAAGTTACATGATAAATTGTGTTGGTTAGGGTTTCTAGTGCTATGAAGAGACATCATGACTACAGCAACTTCTGTAAAGAAAAATATTCAATTGAACCCGGCTTAAAGTTTCATTGGTTTAGTTCATGATTATCATCCTGTGAAACACAGCAACATGCAGGCAGACATAGTGATAGAGAAGAAGTTGACAGTTCTCCATCACGATCAGCAGTCAGTAGGAACTATCTGCCTTTAGCTTTTGAGATCTCAAAGCCAAACTCCTAGTGACAAACTTCCTCCTACAAAGCCACACCTACTCTCCAACAAAGCCACACCTCCTGATAGTGATACTGCTGATGAACCAAGCCTTCAGGTAACTCCTATTCAAGCCACCATATTCTACTCCCTGGGTCCCACAGGCTTGTAGCCACAACATAATGCAGAAATGGATACAGACTAATTTCAAAAATGCATATAATCTATAATAATCAACCCTGATTAAAAGTTCAAAATCTCTTCTTAGAAATATAGAGTCTCTTAACTGTAAAATCAAACTGAAAGAGTAGATCACAGATCACACACTTCCAAAACACAGTGGCACAGGAAGAACATTACTGCTCCAAAAGGTAGAAAGAGGAGCATGAGGAAATACTGGAACAAAACAAAATTGAAAACCAGTTGGGCAAACTCAAAACTCTTCATTTCCATGTCTGGTGTCAAAATCTTCTTTATGTCTTCAACACTTTCCAACTTTGTTTAGAACACCTTCTTTTCCATGGATTTATCTGTCTCTCTCTTAGTAGCTTTCCTCAAAAGCTATCCTGTGACTCTGAACACAACAACATCTTGGAATCACCAACTCAATCCTTCACCTTCAGAGTTACACACAATGGCATCTCTGGAACTTTACATAAGAACACCCCTGTCACACATCTGGCCTCAGAAACTTTCCTTAGTCATAACTTCAAAGCCCCTTCTTTTTATATCTTCTATCTTGTAGAGACAGAACCATGAGGCTGAAGCTGTCAAATTCTGCTGTTCAATTGCATCTTTACAAACTTTCTGGTTTTGCTGGTTTTCTTTACTATGTAAACTTGACTGTGCTGGAACTCTCTCTATAGACCAGGCTAGTTTAAAAAATCATAGATCTCCTTGTCTCCTCAATCCTGGGGGAAAAGCATGTACCACAATGTCTGAACCTAAACTATTTTTTTTATTACATTTTCTCAGGTTGGAAGCTTATCTGGGTGTGGTCTTGTCCTGTGGTCACCACTCCTTCTATTCTATTTAATATCAAGCATCCCTTTGAACTGTTTATCTCCTAAAACACAGGACTGAGCACCATTCTACATCCTGATGCTCCTGTTCTCCTCAAAATGTACGTTTTATATTTTTCCTTTCTTTTCTTGTTCCTCTGCATTATAGCTCTCTATAAGAATGACCACTAATAATCACAAGACAAAGTCAACATTATGGTATTTTAAGATTTCCTCTATCAACCCAATTAATCCATAAAGCTTCAATTTAGCCTCAGAGAAACTTTTCAGACAATGGAATAAAGCAGCCACATTCTTCACCAAAAAGAAGAAGAAGAAGAAGAAGAAGAAGAAGAAGAAGAAGAAGAAGAAGAAGAAGAAGAAGAAGAAGAAGAAGAAGAAGAAGAAGAGTCTCTAGGTCTCTAGGCCACATATTAATCTCTTCTCAAAGCTCTTCTTAGTAAACAAAAGCACGGTCAGGCCTATCACAATTCCCCAGTTCCTGATACTAACATGTCTGACTTAAGGTATTGTGAGGAGAAACCATGGTCACATCAATTTTTATAAAGGAAAACATTTAATTGGGACTGGTTTATAGTTTCATAGGTTTAGTTTATTATCATTATGACAGGAAGTATGATAGTATTTAGACAGACATGGTGTCAGAGAAGTAACTGACAGTTCTGCATCTTGACCTTTCAGGAAGTGATTGAGCATGAGATTTTGAGACTTCAAAGTCCACTCCCTAGTGTCATACATCCTCAAACAAAGTCATTCCCACTCCTTCAAGGCCACACATTCTTATAATATTATCCATATCAACCAAGCATAAGGGTCATTCCAATTCAAATTACCATAGTAATGAAGATAATTTTATGCATCATATTATATAACAATTTCAGAGGAAATATTTAATGGAAGACACATGCCTCTTTATTAAAACATCTGTAATAAATATTATAAACACAATATCATCTCAGTATTATAATTATCACTGGGAACATTATTTAATAAAATGGTAGCAATTATTTAAAGGGATGCATATTCCTGTTTACTGTAGTAAACCCTAGCATGCCTAAACAAATGGAACTATGGAGAGATATCTTTCTATAAAATTCTTTGTTCAAGAAAAAGGAATCTTAGACATGGTAGAAGTTGTCTGCATATCGAGACTCAATTGCTAAACAATTTTAATAAGGTTTCTTTGCAATACTGAGACAGATTGAAAATATAAACTAATTTTGCATACTCTCTGAGCAGAGTTGGTTACAGACCAGTTGTCTAGATATAAATTACTAATTACCTAGTCAGCAAAACTCTCCTCAATTGCATAGCAATATAAGTAAACAGCAATTAGGCAATTAAAAATTAAGTTCATTTAATTAAAAGCACTATTATTTTTCAATGATTTTTATTTTTCTTAATTTTCAAAACAAAAAGAAAATTGTTTAGCTTGCATAACCTATTGTACTTAGAAAATTCAGCAGTGTGAAATATAGCAAATAAAAAATTATTGTTATGAATGATATCATTTTCTCCATCATCGTTAAAGATCCATCATACTGAGAAGCCTAATTATTTGATGAGAGGCATTGCCATTGCCTCATTCTACTCTCTAATTATGACATGTTTGCCTTTCCACTGGTAATATAGGAATTAGTTTACCCAAGCAAGAAATCAATAATTCAAACTTATAATTAAATTGTGTTATAATGGGAAAATGCTTACATAAATGTAGATTTAATTTACTATTTCTTTTCATTATTTATTTTCTAATTCATACATAATTAAATATGCAAATTAAAATATCTAATATCGATGATGTTATAGTTTTATTAAAGTCAATAGTGGAACATATAATTGTTCAGCACAAATATGAATATGTAATAAATACAAAGCTAATAAACAGAAAAATATTTATAAAATGTGTCATTCATTCCACACCAGTGCAAGTTAAATGGGCATCTATTTTCTTTATTGAAGTATTGCAGATTTTAATGAGAGATGAGGAAGTCAATTATTCATTTTTCAGCAACAATGATGTTTACATACCAGTAAAATATGGGCTACAAAACTTAAGGGACCAAATATACAAGGAAATACATGTATTATTTCTCTCCATTTAACAGTACCTTTTGATTACAGTTAATGAGAGTATGACTGTGAGAGATGTGAAAGTGTAACCCTCAATGATTGCAAATATTCACATGTTTAATAGGAAATCTGCACAACCCTCTCAGAATAGGGTAAAGGATGCACCCTTTCTATATATACAAACTGAAACTCATGAAAACTAAATTGCAAGGGATAAAGAAGAAAAATAGGTAATAATATGCTTTTTAAATACAGATTTGTACAGCCTATGCTGTAAATTATACATATCAACTGTTCTTAATTACAGATTAAGAGTAAAAATATTTTAAAAGGTATCAATGAATTTCATCATATTGAGAAAAAATGAAAAGTCATTGATAATATAAAATAGTGAGGAACTAATCACTTGATGAATCTCAGTAACTGGTGGAAGATATCCTTACTAAAATTAACAACAAAAAATTGAAACAGGGATGCTCCCCTCTGTAGATTAGAATGACAAAACCATCTTTTGAGCCATTACACATTGTTTAATAAGGCAGGCAATTGTGTTTAACCAAAAAGGCATAAAAGGCGCTGGAAGTTTTCTGTTGATGGCATGATGATTTACATAGAGAAATACAAGGGGATTTACATAAATGACATTTCTTGCTCCAATAACTTATAACTTGGTTTATTAATTTTGAGGATACAAAACAAATACATATCAAACAGTTGGTTGTGTCTAACATTATAAACACATATGATAACAAACAAAAATATAACATCAATTTAATTCTTCAAATAATTAATAAATAAATATTATCTCACAAAATGAACAGAGGTCCAAAATCCAATGAAACAAAAGTAAATGAACAGAAATGGACTGTACATGTATTACAAAATTCAAAATTGTAAAATTTCAATTCTCTCAAATTGATAGAAAATTTTAGAGATATAGTTATTTCTTTTAGATAATGCAGGGATTAGATAAAGAGGTTCAAAACACCATTAAAAATGAAGAATCAGGAGAATTTGTTAAATTAATATTAAGAATCATTGTATGGATTAAAGATAGAAAAATGGAAGGGAACCGGTGACTATTCTGCAGAAGATACCTTTATAAGCAGTATGCAATTGACACAAAAATCTTGTTTAAAATTTATCATGACTGCAAAATTAAATTTAGATGACAGTACTTTTCTAAAAGTGAAAAATTTACAATTGATAAATAAGCAAGTTGTGTTGAACTTCAATAAAGCATTTTGCTAATAACTAAATAAATATCAATGTTATTTGAAGAATAACTAAAAAAGCCAATTATTTCCTAATGTATTTCAGGTGTCTGAGGGAAAATAACAATTAATTGGTGTATTTTTTCAGTGTATGTAGAATAGCTAAATCCCTTTCATATTTAAATTTATAGGTAAAGTCCATATGTACACAAAGAGATGAACACACATAAAACCAAAATATAAGTATACATATTAACACACACTCATGTACATAAGCATGAATATACATATATACACATACAAGCCAGACATGTCTTCTTATTCCAATCACATTTCAAGGAAGACACTTTACATTTTAAAATGAGCTACAATACCTGAAACAACAGTAAAAACACACATGCAGTATAATAAAAATAAGCTTAAATTTGTATCAATATACCAAATATCTCTATCAATGTAAAATATTTGAGAGTAGTTGTTGTTCAAACGTAGACTCAAGAGTGTTCATGTCTATCCCGTCATTTCTATACTAAATGCAATGTCCCTTATTTACTTATTTAAATTCTTCCAATGAGTAAGAATTCAGAATAAGATAAATTTGCATATTTGGATACTTCCAAAAGACCTGCATAGTCATAGCTAAAAAGATGTTCTGGAATACACAGAAAAAAAAATATTAAGAGAAATTGTTGAAAGTAGAGAAACTATGCTATGGATTATTAGTTCTAATTTATTTAGACACAACTTGTTTAAATTACATTTTTCATTTGTTCAAATGATTGACTACAAATTCTGTATTGAAGTGCTCTAATTTATATTAATTTGCTTAGAATTATTTATTTGATTTTATTTTCTTATATTTTGCTTATTACACCATGGTTTGTTATGTTTCTATTTAAGTATATAAAAGAATATATCTAAAGCACATCTATTTAAAAATTATTACATCAAAATAGTTATATTTATTGAACTTGTACTTCTATAATAACTGCATTTTTCTTCTTCCCTGATATTTGGTTCGTCATTTAAAGCTTTTTGTTTTCATATTATATACTTAGTAATTTATATGATCTATTTTAGCTTAATATAGTGAGAAATTTCCATTATGCTTATTCTGTAGGCTAAATAAAACCAGTAACCATAGTCCTTTTGAATTCTCTAAAGTCTATGAGTTCTATGAAACCGTAAGTCCATCTGTGTGTTGTTATACCATACACCCAGTTATATGATCAGTGTCTAACTTCAGATTCTATAAAAGTTCTGGAAAGCTACCAAATAGACTGCTTCTACATTTTGAAAACTTTAATATTTCATGTGTTTCTATAGTGATGAATCTGCATGTGAAAACTAAATTAAGTGAAGTTCTTCTAACATAGTATTAAGTATTGGTAATATCTTGTGGCATATTTCAGAAAAATACTTAACTTGTTACTTTTCTTATTCTGTGGCAAAATATCCAGACTGATGAAACTTAAGGAAGACTATTTTGTCTTTTAGTTTGGGGCAAGTGTGTCATGGAAGGGGGTAAATTATCTATGCAGAAGCATGAGGCTGCTGTTCAGTTTGCCCCCAGCTGAGAAACAGAGAACAACAAATTCTAGCATCAGCTCCTTGTCTTTTTGTTAAATTCATTCTAAGAAAACAGATCTTGAGATATTTCCTTCAACTTAGAGGTTAGAACGTTTCACCTCAACAACAAATTTAATGCATATAACCTATCAGAGAACAGTCTAGAGGATTGTCTCCTCAGTGTTTATATATCAAAGAAAAATTTCAACATCAACCATCACAACAGGACTCCTTGTCAACTTGACAGCCACATGTTGGCTAGATTTATGTAAACTTGACACTAACCATTGTCATCTGAGAGGAGAGACCTCATTTGAGAAAATGCCCTCACGGAATAGGTTTGTGTGCCAGCTGTAAAGCATTTTCTTAGTAAGTGATTGACAGGGAAAGTTCCAGGTCCCAGTCCACTGCTGGTAGTCCCACTCCTGTTATAGTGGTCCGGACTTCTATAAGAAAGCATGTAGAATAAGCCATGTGGAGTAATCCTGTAAGTATTACCTCTCCATGGTGTCTGCATCAGCTTCTGCCTCACGGTCCTGGCAATGCTTTTTAGCTCTGATTTCATTCAACAGTGATATGGAAATGTAAATAAAATAAACCATTTGCTCCTCAACTTGCTCTTTGGTTTAATATCAGTAATATAAACCCTAAGACATGTCCCAGGATCCTCACATTTTTCTTAATCTCTAACTAGGGTTTCTACCGAAATCAAGACATTCCTTTCACAGCTTTAAAGAAAAGCCTCTCATAGCCTTTCTCCAGGGGCTTTGACCTTGATACCGGACCTTCCTATTGCTATGGAGCAATACTCCATACTCCCTCAAATTTGCAAGTATTTTTTCCTGTAAATCATGTAGCAGGGGATGATATTATCAAGTCTGTTATTGGCTCCATATGGGGTCTGATGCCTTAGACCACAACTGAATCATTGCAATTGTCCATTTTAAGATAACACTGGAACAAGGCTTGTCTATATGACTGTTTTCCATGAGCAAACTTCTTCAACTACATGCTTGGTTGAAGGTGCTTCTTTTCAGATAAAGGTAAAGTCATATTTTCCCAAGTTAGAGATTTTGAACTATATCTGGTCCTCAGTGAATCTTTCCTGCTATTGCCCACCAGAGGAAAATATAAACCATGCAAAATATGTGTGTATATGTGTACTACATGGTTAGACTATTATTCTTTGTTAAAAACAGTAAAGGAGGAGTGTAGTAGAACTCAAACCAGGCTATCATTTACTTTCACAAAAATAACCACTGTCTTTTACCACTAACTCAAGAAGTGAGATTATTATTAAGGATTCTCTATAAGAACAAAAGTGATAGAATTAAAATACATGGTGATTATTTCAGAGTAGCTTACAGGCTGTAGTCCAGCTAGTTCAACAATGATTTTCTGTTAACAGACATTGAATAATTGTTCAGTCCGTGTTATTTCATGTTTCAGCTCGTCTTCAGTATATACCAAATTATGATGAAGAAAAATACTCTAATGAGAGTGAAGGAATGAACTAATCAGTGAGAGTGGGACCAAGCAGGCAAAAAACAAAGATCAAGAGCTTCATGTTTCCATGTATTTTTATGCGCTGTCAGCAGAAGGTGGGACCCATATTCCAGGTGACTGTTCCTACCTCAAAAGACCTGTATTTCTATTGTGTCTCCGCACTCCAAATTATTTAACTAAGAAAAATTAGCTAACAGATGTACTGAGTCACTTGGGCCTTAGATAACTCCAGATGTAGTTGACAGCCAATAATAGCTATCACAGTGACTATGTCCATTCATCCATTGGTAGGGTGCTTAATTTCACAATGTAACAACAACAACAAAAAATCAAATCAGTCCTTTTAGTGGAGTTTTTTTCATCTGTCTTGGTCTCACTGTTGCTTTAAAATAACCATCAGAGGCTTATATTAATTTTAAAAGTTTGGCTGATGGCTCAGGCTTATTAATAACTAGCCCTTAATTTTCAATTAACCCATTTCCATTATTCTGTACTTTACCATGAGGCTCATGACTTGTTATCACATATCTTGCTTCTCTGGCAGCGGCTGGCATCTTCCTGATTCTGCCGTCTTTTTCCCTTTATCTTTGTTTGGATTTCCTATGTGGTGCTATTCTGCCTTGCTATTAGATAAATCAGCTTCTTTAGTAACCAATTGTAGTAAAACATATTTACAACATGCAGAGGGGCATCCCACATCACAACCCAAAGAAAAGATTGGGAATTGTTTGGTTAGAATAAATACTTTTGATAGAAAAAAAAATTCTTACACCATTCCTCTGGTAGCTGACATAAAATGATTTAGGAGCTTTCAGGCTAAATGGCCTGGTTATATGATATTGAGCAGCAAGAGATATTGTCTCATAAACAGAGAAAGATGACGCTCCATCTTTGTACAATTGAATTGGTCCTCTGGCAACAGATATGCTATGTGTATCAGATAGGGTTTCTGATTGCTGCAATTAAATATCATGACATTACAGATTTACTTATAATCTTCTGGACTCAATACAGATTTACTTATAATCTTCTGGACTCAATAGGACTTGTCTCATTTGTTGAGGAATGACCAGCACAATAAGTGGTGTGGTCCTTGGTGGTCATTCCCCAGTACTGTCACATCCACTGCAATTGGATTGTACCTTGACAAATAGCTTCATCTAGGCTCTCTTCTTGGAGTTTGGCCCTGCCATATGATGCTAAGTTTCAATTACTTTCCCTGACCCCTTTCAATAATTGTTCTTCTCCTTCAACTAAGACTACATATTCACCAATGCCTTCTCCTGGTCTTTTGCCATTACAAACCTCAATTTCTCACCATGACTGCTTAATGCCTTCAAAATCAGTTCCACCTGAGAAGCTAATATATTGCCAATTGCATTGTCCAAAACAAGGTATAGCCTTGGATGCCTCGGGTCATAGATTCTGTGTGCTGGCACTGGGGAAATGAATATTTTTTCCTCAATGATGCTCATCTCTTCTTAATCACTGTAGATTTTTATAGAATCAGCTGACCAAAGAAACCCCAAATTTATAATTTAAAATATCAGATGGCCCCAACAGAGTTTTAAGATGACTTTCAAACTTCCCTCTGAAAATTTAAAATCCAGGCCTTCATCATTTTCATTGTTATCAGTACACCTGTATTCCAAGCTCCTTCAGAAGAGCCCAATTGGACTCTGAATACTCAACGATGCTTTTCCATCCCAAAGTTCAGATGTTACTATAATCCTCCCCCAAAGCATCATCATTTCTGCCAGAGCCATAGCCCACTCCTTGTAACAGTTTCTGTCATTGTTAAGTTTTCTTTTGATATGACAAAAGAACATGGCCAAAGGCCATTTGTGGAAGAAAAGGTTTATTCCCAATTACTGTTAGGCTACACTCAAGGACAATGACTTAAGGCAGAACATAGATTAGATTCAGGCCCTAAGGTTGAAACCATGGAGAAATGATCCACTTCATGGCTTACTTTGCCTTTTTTTCTTTTCTTTTTTTTTTTTTTTTTTTTTTTTTTTTTTTTTTTTTTTTTTTTTTTATACAGCGGAGGACCACCTGCTCAGGAACACAACCACCCACAATAGGTGGGCCAAATAATCAATTACTTAAGATAATTTTGTGCAGTCTTGCCTTCTTATCTATCTGGTGGAGGCATTTTCTCAGTTCAGTTCTCTATTTCCAAATGATTCTAATGTGTGAAGCTGCTGAAATACTACACAACACAGCGTGGAATACACATACCCACATTCATATGTGTGACCATAAATACATACATATATACGTATACCCACACACTGAGTTAAAAAAATACACCTTTTCTAGAAAAGAAATAGATGCAACTTTAACCTTGGTTATGATCTGTTCCTTATCAAGTTACTCATATTTTGTCTGTCACACATTTTGCCTTTTTTTTTTTTTACCATAGACTTAAGGTTGAGTAAATGATATCCATGTCACAACCTGAATCCTCTCCTGTTTTGAAATGTCCTCTACCACAAAATTAGGGAACTTTTTATTTCAAACTCACACAAATCCTCAGGACATGTGAAGAATGCAACCAAATTTTCTATTCCCTCATGATACTTTGCAAGCCTGATACACTTTGTCTGCATTTCTCCCAAGATGGAGAATCTCAGAGTTGTTTTGATTTGCATTTCTCTGATGGCTAAGGATGCTGAACATTTCCTTAAGTGTCTTTCAGCCATTTTAGATTCCTCTGTTGAGAGTTCTCTGTTTAGGTCTGTACTCCATTTATTTTATTGGATTTTTTTGGTCTTTTAGGTCGTCTTGGCAGCGGGAAAAAAATGTGAGGAGGTCCATATCAGTCAGGTATCCTGTAAGTGGGGCCAGATTGGTAGAAAAAAATAAGATAAAATGGGGGCAGGAGGGAGGCAAGGTGAAAAGAAAGCAAAGCTAAGAGTCAAGAGACTGACTGTCACCTGTACACACACACACACACACACAAATTGTTTTTATAGCTTAAATTATTTTTAGTTACAAGAGACTTTGAAAACTTAGATAAAAATAAAAAAAGAAACAAGTCCTCTTTGGGGGATTTTAATTCTTGTCTTTATATCATGCTGCTGTTACCATGTACATAATAGGCTCAAGACACTACTGTCCCTCCCAGGAGCCATTTCATGTCCTTATACAACACAATCACTTTGTGTGTTACCACAGTAAAACTCATTGCTGTTTCATTTCCTAAAGAAAAAAAAGCACAAAAGAGGAAGAATTTATTTGTCTCACAGTATGAGGTAACAGTCTATTTTTTGGCAGCAGGAGCTGAGGACAGTCTGATTCTGAAGTCAGGGATCCTTGATTGAGAGTGGTCACCTTACTTTCTACTTTTCAATCAGCCTAGGTTTCTGGCAAATGAACTAAAAATGTTCTGTTAACGTATATTCCTCACCATTAACTAAGGCAGAGAATTTCTAGAGCTCAGGTTCCTAGGATCCACTCAATATTCTAGCACTAAACATAATAAAATCCATTTAGAGTGAATTGTTTTGCTCACTCATTCATAAATACCCATTTTGAGAGAAGAGGGAAGGAAGAATGATCATCTCGTAGGCGGGATCTAGCAAAAATGTAGAAATGCATAGTTTAAGGGGTTGTAAGATAAAATTTTACATTTATATTTATTTTTGCTCTTTTGTTAAATTTAAGATCAAGATCATATCACACATTAATGAAGAAATTGTTTTATGAGAAAGTTAAAATATAAGGTCTGAATATATTCATAAAATATATTCCTCATAAAACAAATATTAAAGATTATTGACTTTTATGTACTGATGCCACTCAAAGTTCAATTTTGTCTCCATCTTAGCCTCTATTTCAGAATTGTTTCTTTTTTTTGTTATTGTTGTTTTTTTAAAATATTCTTTTTTTTTTCAGCATGAGCTGTAATTTGTTTTATTGATTTTGACGGTTCTACTGGTGTAAGATGAAATTTCCAAAGTAGTTTTGATTTTCATTTCCCTGCTGGCTAAGGATGTTAAATATTTCTTTTTTTTCCACATTTAATTTTTTATTATTGCATTATAAATAGTACCATTCAAAATTTCCACCTCCTCCGCTCCTCCCATTTCCCCTTAAAATATTCTTTTATTTTTCATTCAAAAAACTTACACTTCCAACCCTTCTCCCAGTCCCCTCCCGCTCCCCCACTAACCCTCTTCCCTCCCCCTGCTTCCTAAAGAGGGGCCAGGGTACCCTGCCCTGTGGGAAGCCCAAGGCCCTCCCCTCTCCATCCTGGCCTAGGAAGGCATGCATCCATATAGACTAGATTCCCAAAAAACTAATACATGCCGAAGAGATAGGTCCCAGTGCCATTATCATTGGCTTCTCAGTAAGCCCCCATTGACAGCCACATTCAGAGAATCCAGTTTGATCATATGCTCATTTATTCCTGGTCCAGCTGGATTTGGTGAGCTCCCATTTGATCAGGCACACTGTCTCGGTTGGTGGACCAGCCTCTGCCGGTCCTGACTTCCTTGCTCATCTTCTCCCACCTTCTGCTCTTCGACTGGACCTTGGGAGCTCAGTCCATTGCTCTGATGTGAATGTGGATCTCTGTCTCTATCTCCATCCAACGGACAAAATTTCTGTGGTGATAATCAAGATATTCATCAGTGTGACTATGGGACAAGGCTAGATCAGTCACCTTCTCCTCTGCTGCCCAAGTACCTAGCTGGGGACATCCCCGTGGACACCTGTGACCCCTCTAGAGCCAAGACTCTTGCCAATCCGAAAATGACTCCCTTAATGTAGATATCTTATTCCCTTCTCCAATATCCATCCTTCCTCCATCTCCACCCTCCCACTCCCCCAAGCTCTACCCAGTCCATCCCTTCTCCCTCCCTCTCTTCCTTTCACCTCCACCCCCAGCTCTACCTCCACCCCTATTCCCATTCCCGTGCCTCCACCTTGTGCCCGGCGATCTTGTTTGCTTCCAATTTCCAGGGGGATCTATATATGTTTTCCTTTGGGTTCACCTTACTGTTTCGCTTCTCTAGGCTTGTGAGCTATAAGCTTAATGTTCTTTGTTTATGGCTAGGGTCCACTAATGAGTGAGTACATACCATAATCATCTTTTTGGGTTTGGGATATCTCACTAAGGATAGTCTTTTCTATTTCCATCCATTTGTATGCAAATTTAAGGATGTCATTGTTTTTTACTGCTGAGCAGTATTCTAATGTGTATATATTTCACACTTTCTTGATCCATTCTTCCATTGAGGGGCACCTAGGTTGTTTCCAGGTTCTGGATATTACAAATAATGCTGCTATGAACATAGTTGCACAAATGCTTTTGTAGTATGATTGGGCATCTCTTGGGTATATTCCCAAGAGTGATATTGCTGGTTCCTGAGGTAGGTTGATTCCCAATTTCCTGAGAAACCACTCCACTGATTTCCAAAGTGGTTGCCCAAATTTGCATTCCCACCAGCAATGGATGAGTGTTCCCCTTTCTCCACATCCTCTCCAGCATAGCCTATCATTGGTGCTTATTTCTTTTTTTAAATTTGTCACTTGTATGTCATAAACAAAGTAAAACAATAGACTCCTTGGGACAAAAGTGTTCTACAACCAGTGGATTTTGGCTTCAAGTCACATGACTTGGGATTATGGTTTAAGAGTAGATGTTTCTTCCTACTATCACTGTGAAATCTATGTCTATTTGGATAGTTTGAGCACATGCACATACCACTTCCATTGGAAAGGGCTTCTGTACTCGTTTGAAGGCTAACAAGTGTTGCATCAGTTCAGATTTTTGTAGTTGTTGTTTTCCAAAAAGACTTCATTTTTCTGAAAAGTTCTTTTTGTTGCCTGTCCCAAGATTCATAAGTGTTAGGGATTGATCCAATTAATGCTGTAGTGGAACTAGAAGTGATCCCACCTCTCAACATCTACCCAGGGAAAAGTGAGGAATGCTACTTATGACATAGTTGTTGCTTTTGTTATTTTATCTATCCACTCTGGAGGCATTGTTAAAGAATTTCTTTCTATATGTAATGAAGATTATAATTTCCATTTTTATTTACAGTATTTTCTCATAGTTTATAGGAAAAGTTTTGAACAGCTTGCAAAAAATATATAAAGGTAAAATTTTTTTCTTAGACTTTTTGATAATTAACTGGAAGAGAAATAACAAAGAATTTGATACATCAATAAGAAAATCCTAATTCAAAGGAACCAAGTATAAATTTCATATTTTGAAAATAAACAAACATATGAAACAAATCAACAAGTGAGTAAAAACTAAAGTGAAAAATAAAAGCAACAACAACTCCAACAACCAAACGCTATAATGGCCAAGGATGGCACTTGAGAGGAATAGCATTGTCAAAATCAAAAGAGACATTGTACTGCAAGCTAAAATCTAAAGCAAATTTAATTGGGAAAAATAATAAATTTTGATTATATAAACATTCAGCACTTGAATGTAGAAGGATCTAATTTTGAAAGGGATAAGAGACACAGCTGCTGTTATGAAATAGTATAATACAAGGAATAACAAATATTATTAGAGTCTATCCAGACATTTTGTTTCATTTCTTCTCTAATATATCAGAACACAAACATAAATATAATTTAGTAAATAGAACACATTAGATTCTACTTAGAGGTATTGCTGTTTTATCTTACTCTGAAATGTCAAATCTTTTATACCTTGATATCCAATTTTTATTACTTCTGTTTCAATTTTTGTTGCATTATCATAACTCATATTTTTTATTGATTTTCAATTACATATTTGTGTTTGTCCTCAAGCGAGTATGTATATATATGTTGCACCTACATAAATTAGCTTGCAGTCAATGGCCAACTCCTTAAAAGGCCTCCTGTTTCTTTCTTTTCTGAGCTTCATGAACACTTCTACTCATACATGCACAATATACCTCCAGCACAATATGTCAACATCCTTTTTAAAAAAATTTTCAAAATTCCAGGAAATCTTTCTTTCCAAGTGTCACCTTGATGATCAGGTTGCTTCTTTATGTCACTTACTGGTTTTGTCTTGTTTGGTAGTTAGATAATAACAGTAGTTTTATGACAGTATGGCTAGTTATATTTCATGATACCGCCTTATTGAGATATTATCATATTCTTCAGTAATTTCCTATAAAAGCATATAAATAAGATGGGTAAGCAGTATGCTTTGTTTTCTGGACTTTCTATTTTTATTAATTGCTTTTTTTTCTCTCACAAAGATTTAGAATATTTATACTCAAATCTTTGACAGCAATTAAATATATATTTAAATTATTCTGTACCAGTGAGACAGTGAGAAATATGGTGTTACCCTCCTTCACTTTTTTCTTGCTATTTTATTTCTGACTTACAATATGATTAGGAATTAGAAAATTAATATACAAATATCTGAATTTGAATAATTTTATGATGTCAGTATTTCTTGATCTGAAATTTCTGAGTTTATTTCTGGTTGCCTTCTCTCATCTGATTATATTTATGTAATTATTTATTTTTAACTTTTCATTATAATGAAGGATGATAAACATTTTTGTCATAAATATCGTACTTTAAACCCTATTTTCTTAATTTATTTTTCATTTGTTAATCTGTCAATAGATAATGATGTGCAGTTTTTATTGACACCCAATTATATTTTGAATAGAGTCACATGTTACTTCTGGACATATGTATTTCAATCACTTCATTTATGATAAAAAGAATTTCCTTCTACTCAATATCATAATTTTACCATTAAGTGTTTTTGCCAAAACAACTAGGTATTTGATGTTTTCCAATTATCTGAATTCTGGTCAGTTTTTAATTTTTTTTTAGCTTTGAATTTTCATTAATATTTGGATTATCAACTGTTTAAGCATAATCTCAAATAATTCATTTAACTTTACTTCAACTCAGTACAGAAATCAAAGATTATCTGTATTTATTGCATTCATGAAGAACATAATTTTATTTTCTAATGAACTTTATCTAAACATCTTTAAAAAATGAAATTATCTATTAAATGAAATAATTGCACATTTGGGGCAAGGTTTTCAATAATTATATTTTTAGTTTTCTCCACTTATTCTCAATTTGTTTGTTTTTTACATGCCTAACTGAACTCAGTATCTCTCTGTAAATTTCTCATGTTAAATGCTGTTGGAGAATTTCAGTGTGGTAGCTTTTCTGCCTACATACTTCAAAAGAAGACAATCTATATATTAGAAATTATAGCAAATTTTGAAAGTTTTAGAGTGATTATCAAATATTTTTATGCATCTTCCAAGGGAAAGAGTCCTATTTCTCTTTTAATTTATTTGTGCTTAACTTCTAGAAGAAGGAACATGATAATGAATAAATTGTGACTCAAACATGCTTTCCTAAGTGTGTGCTTGCATTTGGAAAAATTCCAGCAACTTTGGAGACCAACTGTAATATTTCACCCAATGCTGTTCTTTATAAGCATAAAATCTCTTTTACCTTTCACATCTGTACACCACACAAAAGAATAATGGGAGGGAGGAGGAAACAAATTGCATTGCATTGACCCAAGCTTGATCTTTCGTTAGCAATCTCTCTGGGGTTCTCAACAGTGAATTGTTACCTTTAAGAACATTATCCTTCAAAATACTTCAACTGTCTTTTGTTACTTTTATTTCATTTCAGAAAAATGCATGACCCAACTGACAGTAATAAAACAAAATCTGTAAAATGATCAGTGCCTATTTGATCATAAGAAAAGATTGTATTAGCTGAATGCTGACTTGGGAGATATAATTTATCATTCATCTTGAAAGGTTAAAAACTGGCAATTTATATAAATGTGCACCAAGAAATATTTGTTCAGAAATTCATAACAAAATCCAATTCTACTTTCTCTGTACATGTTATCAGAAATGAAAGAAAGATGTGATATATTTAAATGTTAACAGTATTGAAAAACATTCTTCAAATAAATTCAAGATATCTTATTTTTATTTATAATTTGAACTGTCATAAGGAAACATCATACCAATGCTTCCCTCTGAACATGAAGATGCTTTGAATTATAGCTTCTGATTATTTCTTGCTTAAGATTTATATTTTTCTTGTATATTTGCTAAGTTAATGGGAATTTCACATATGCATGAAATGAAGATTGATTATGTTCACCCTAACCTTCCCCATAATTCTTCCCAGTGGATTTTAATCACTCCTCCATACATACAGTTCTTTCTTTTCTTGTGACCCATAGAGTCCAATTAGTACTGACACCATATTGCATATTTGCGGGTGTATGGTCATGCCCTAGATTATTGCTTTTAGTCAGGGTTTTCTATTTGAACCAAACCAAGAAGATGGATAAGAATTTGTTAAGTTACCTCTAATAGCAGCAGCTGCTGAATTACACATGGGAAGCTTAAGCCCGATAGTAACAGGATCTGGAGACTCAATGGCTCCAGAAATGAAGTAGTTACACAATAGCTATTTCTCACTGGGGATCCTAACTGGTGGTCACTCAGTCCAAGTGTCCTAAGTGATCCCAATTGACAATACACATCTAGAAAATTCCTATAGAGTTGAAGGTCTTGTCTGTTATCCACACCTGGAAGCTATTTCTTCTCTCAGTGAGAGACGCGGTGACAGCAGCAGATCAACTCAGCATGAGAATGAGGGAAGCAAAAGAAAGATAGCCTTCCTTCCGACAAACCTTTTTGGTAATCTAGGCTGCTACCAGAAGATATCATCCATAATGGGCTTGGGCTTCCCTCATCCATCAGGGTAGTCAGGAGAGTTCCTCAGGTGAACCTACCTATTCTGGTGACTAGTTTCTGGCAAATTGGTGTTGAAACTAACCATACAATATTTCCTTCCAGAGGTCACACCCTTGATGAAAACTCACTCTCTCTACGGTAGCTACCACCAGTGCTATATATCTCTTCGGTGAGGGGTAGGAGCTTGGAATGCCCTCTCTATTCCATGTTGCTATTTGACTAGCTAGTGCTTGTGAAGATCCTGTGCAAGCAATGAGATCTTGATATAATACTAAAATATTGATGACATACAGTATTAAGTATCATCTTTGATTTTATAGATAATCTTCCTATAAGCATTTCCTAAAATGCTTCTAAATTTGTTAAAAATCTCTTTCACATAGAGTGCCATCCCTTCACAAAATCTAAAATATCTATGTAAATTTGACTTGAAGTTTGAACAGTATCCACAGAAAAATGTAAAATTTTAAAGTCCTGCTTTTCTTCCAAATTTAAAAATAAGTAACATTTAATGGGTTCTCACAATGATTTCTGCACTCTTCAGCTGCAATTAACTTCCATGAAATCTTACAAACTTTTCTTTGCATTTTAGATAAAGAATTTCAGTAAGCAAAGCACTCACCATTGTAACTGTACACCACTACCTCAAACGTGCACTGTAAAAATCAAAATTACTTTTCTCTTAGCCATGTACATGTATGTTAGGTATTTAGAGTTGCAATATTCATGAAATAACATCAACTTATTATTTATAGTAAACAATTAGTTTTATGTTATAGAGTTGTACTTGCATGTATAAAGTGTTTTTTTTCCATAATGACTAAAATACATACACAGAATTCTCATTAAGTAAATTGTTCTTCCATTAATCCATATTTATGTCTCTTATTTTATGGGAGGCTTTCTATTTTGTATTTACTTAATTTTCAAATGTGAAAATAATTAAGACACTGTGATGTTGTCAAAAATAAGACTGGTAAAATTCTAAAAGTATGATAGCATATATATTTATACACATATATATGGATTTACATATATATACATATATGTATATATATATATGGATCCTAAAATGTAATTGATATCTTTAAGATACATGAAGGATGACACAGGAAAAGTGATAATGAATGGTTTATGAAAAAGGCAGTTGTGCTAAGTTATAATTCTCAAAAATGTTTGTATCAAGATTCTGCATCATTTTATCTGTTAAACATCAATATCTTCTAATTTTTAGTTCTTGTATTAAAATAACATATTCTATTCATATGGAAACCAAAAAAATATGGTTCAAGCAATACTCACATATATAGAGTAACACATGGAGAGAGAGGAAATATGTTTCTTAGTGGAAGAGTTGGGAAATCCAGAAGAGAGGATCCATCTCTTTAATATTCTTGGTGAATTCTTTAAGACTCCTAGATCAACTTTTCTTTCACAACCTATCTAGATATGGCTTCACTGAAAACCCATCTAGAAATGGGGAAATCCCATCACTCACAGGGCTTCAGGCCTATAACCTAGATTGTCCTTCTCACATATTTTAATTCCTACAACTGTCACAACCTGCTCTCTGTAATTGACTATATAATTTGATAGCACAAAAATCTAGACAATAGCTAGACTGTATGTAGTTTAAGATTGGGACATATGGCTGCTGTGACCTATATTCACTGTATAACAAAATAATAATCACAGGCAATATGGCACTTTATACCTGTGAATGAGCCTCCATAAGCTATTTTTCTGATAACAATATTGATTTCATATAATGTTCACACATCACAAATATTCTTTGGATTAGTTCCACCTTCTACATTGTAGATCTCATTCTGTGTGTCTTGTGTGTCACATAACAAGTGTCAGGCTGCCTTTAGCATAATCAGCATTTTCTGAATGAACTCTGTTCTATAGTTTTACTCATGAATACAAAAAAGAACATCCTACATGTTAACTTAAGTAACAGTGAAGAAATTCAGGGGGAAAAAATCTCCCACCAGAAAGTTAAATAAAAGCTATTAAGATCCTTCACATTCTCTTAATCACTAATTTTGTTCACATATTCCCTCATTAATCAGTCCATTTATCCATTCTTTCATTGAAGAAAGGATGCCCATGAAGCAAAGTGATTGATAGTATTCTGACTATAGTTGATAAAACAACAGAATAAGCAGGAAAAGAGGTTATATGACATACACAAATGCAGAGGTATCAAACTCACTGCAAAGTATTTATCTGTAAAGCATTTCCATGCCTATGCTTCAGAGAACATTGCTGAAAAGGGGGCAGAAATTTGCAAGCACCAGAGAATCAATGAGTGTGATGTCAGAATCTGTCTCCTAGTAATAACAGAAGCTACACTGATAAACTCTTACTGGCATGGCTGCCAAAATGTCCTTAACACTGTACAAATAAATATTGATAACTGAGGAAAGCTCTCTGAAGGTGGAGAGGTGTTCTTCCACAGGGAAAAGCACATGAATTGGTTTTCTGTTGACAAATGTTCAGGTGTAAAATATTACAAAACTCTTAACCATTTCTTATTACTATATAGTCCCTGACAGTGATGATGATAAATATGTTGAATATACTCTAATTTTATTTTTGTTTGCTCTTGTTAGAGGTTTTTTTGCTTTCTTTTTCTAACCAAAAATAATATGTAGAAAATACAGCAAATACAGAAAAATGTAAACCCCTTTATAAATCAATAATTTTATTATATTCTATAATTATTTATACTATTAACAAAAGGAGCATTTTCTCTTTTGTTTTCACCTTGAATTCAAAACCTTCCTTCTGAACAAGTCACTATTTTTAATTTGCTATTATTCTGGACATATTTTTATTTATTATATCATATATCTAAGTACTGTTACATATATGCTCTACTGTATTTTTCGTTGTACTACATTTTCAGTCATTGTTATGATTTTTCTTTTCTGTGAAATTTTTATTATTTAAATATCAGCTCTAACTTATAAATATAAAGCCTAGATATAACCATAATTTTACTCCATCTGCATTATTGATTTCTCTCTCCATCATCTCTCCCTGTTTACATAAATCTCAATGTATCTATCTACAGATGTATCTAGATAGACCTCCTTTTATTTCCCATTGATGGAAATCGAGAGCAATGTGAATAGGTTCTTATGAAAGAGACACCTTCAGCTAATCCCCACTTTCTAATTTTTATGTTTTCAAACTCAATCAGCCTTAGATCCAAGTGACAGCTTGTATAATTGATCCTCAAGATCAAAACAATCTGGCATATTTTTACAAATGCCTTCATTTTCTAGACAGTCCATGTTGGAATAAAGCAAAAGCATTCATTTTCATTGAAAAATGACGGGTGGATAAAGTGTTTAAATGCCTGAGATATGCATCAGAGTGTACGTCCATCTCATTATGTGAAGGTTTCAATGTGCTTTCAATTCTAGTTTAAAATTACATTGCAGACCGACTATATTTGAAACTGGGAGAACAGTTAAGAAAGTACATTACAAGAAGAAACAATGCCAAGACAAAACAATGCAGTGGGTAGCTTTGCATTGTATTGATTATGTGCTTTCTATTACCCTGAAAAAAGTTTAATCTTAAATTCATGGTGTGTATATTTGTTTGCATTGAATGGCTCCTAATAATTATTATTAGCAACCGGTAATCAAATGTGGCTGCTGCTACTGTTGCTGCTGGTGGTTTTCCTGATGAGTCCTGGGATTTGTTTGAGGAGTTGAGGATTTTTGTACATATATAGACCTATTAATATACATACACAGTTATCAAGTTGGTTTGAGTTTTCAAACAGGTAAAATTTTCTTTTATTCAGAAATTATAATTAAATGTGATAAAATGTTTCCTAGATAAATTATTTGATATTACATGAGTTATTTCATTATTTAAATAAATAAACTCTTCAATTAACAATTCTCTTCAGGCCCATGTTTATTAAAATAAAAATATTGTTGTAAATCACATCAAGTTCTTTTTCCCTGTTTATGTGATATTACTGTTGAGTTGTTCATTGGTAAGTATTTTCTTTTATTTGAAAATATTATTTAGGTGTGATTTGCTTCATAAACCTAAGTTGCTGCAATAATTACAAGCTTTTTGAAATAGTGTTTCTAATCAGCAATCGAAAATTTGTTTTGACTGTGTTTTCCTACCAATAACCGCAGATTACTCAAGGTTGAAAGAAAATGAAGAAACAAAGTTATCCAAATTGTAATTTCAAATAAATCAAAACACTCTCAATAAAACAATTTAACCAACATTATCTTTCCACATAAACACCAAGGAACAACTTCAGTATTATCACATTTTTGCAGCAAATTTCATTCACATATGAGAAATAATTGTTCAGTCTATGAAAAAAAATAATAAATGCTTACAACTCCCATGTCATATCTTTGAATTTGCTCGCATCATTCTATATCTCCTCGATTATTATACATATAGATAAAGATCATACCATATCATAGTAATAGCATTAATTACCAGATATGCTAACGATTTTCCTGAATTGCCTATATACCACCTCACAATATAAACATGCATATTATTATATAATCAAATTAAATAAAATCTAAACTAACATAGACAATCTATGCATACATGATGCTCATTATATGTTGATCTAGTAGTCTTTTTAGAGTGATGTTTTTTAAAACAAAATTAATACAAAATCTCCTTTGTACTTCTTAATTTTCAACCATGAATAATAAATATTTTTATGTCTAATATGAAATACAGAAACGATAGCAGATTTGCAGTTTTCTGGAGATAAATTTGAGATTGTATAACAGAATTATAGTCTCTTACATTGCTTTCTACTTAATAATATTAGTTGTTCCTTGTTTGTTTTTTTGTTTTTATCTCTTGAAAACATTTGCTCCTTTAAATCAACCAGATCTTAGTTAGACATTCATTTCTTTCTTAATGTCTGAGCTGAAACCACCTTATATGGAAGAATTGATTACTTATTTGCTATAGATTTTACTTTATAAGCACTGATGTTTTTGATTTATATTACATTTTTATAACATTAATTTCTAACTGAGAATGCAACATTTGTGAGTATGAAACTTTGCCCAGCATTATGTCCTCAGTATCCTGCATAATATCTGTCATACAGAAGGTGACAAAGCAATATTTATGGGTTAAGCTCATTGATAGACTGGATGGTTCTGAAAAAACAATGGAAAAAATGTTACACATTCAAATTTTAATAAAAAATTTGGGAAATTTTGTAGAGCTTTGAGCTCATTTGAGGCCTACTTAGTGGTGTTCGCTATCCCTCTGACTCCTGAAACTTTTCCTCCCATCTTCTACGGGGTTCTTCTTTGAACTCTTTCATTAAGGTTGATTTCATAGGTATTTATTCTAGAAATATGAACTGCATAAAGAAGCATCAAGTTTTCAAGCTCGAATTCTTGTCTTCATAAATCATGATGACTTCTACACAAATATACTAAATGCATAGCATGGTATATTATGTAAAGCACAACACACAATCAACTAAAAATATTTAAAAATGCAACAACAACTTTAAAATATTAAGAGTTAGACACAGACAATAATGTATATAAAGAGAATCATAGTTGCATTAGATAATTAAATTATATTTATACTTTTGTTGTATTTTAGAGATGGTTGCCAGATGTTCTTTTTCTTAATTCTCAGTTTTTTTTAATTTAGAAATTATTCCTTTGCCCTTTGAAAACTATCTTATAAACTAAATATGTACCCATAAAAATCTTTATTTATTTGGTAACATCAAATTCATCCCTCAAATTATTTAAAAATATTATATAGACTATATAATCATCCTTTTCCTCATTTCTTCAACCCATATTCTCTGCACAGCTCAAATTAACCCTGCATATTTTATTTTTTTGAGGCACGATGATACATAGAGGGCATTTAAGTAGTGAAATGGAAAGGAAGTTAGTAAAAAGAAAGAAGGAATAAGTAACTCATAGGAAACCGCAGAGTGTGAAAAAAGTTACAGTATTATTTTAATTTTTATATATTGTATAATAACACCCCAATTTATAAGTCGCAGTTATCATTGTCTGTCTTGCCATATGAAAGCAGAAATAAAGATCTCAGAACTCTATCTTCATGGTCTCCATATTTCATGTGCTTCAACTCTTATGACTTCATCTTACTGTGCAAAATAGTCATAGACAAATATCAGGTAATTTTTGCAAGTGTTGCCCCTAATTTGTACTATAGATCTAATATGTAATAGTTTGTATCCTATAGTCACAGCAATTTATTATGAATGATAAATATATGCACTAATACATTGTTTTTATTAATAAAACTATGAGTAGTTAAAAATAAAACAGTTTATTGAATGTTTCAGAATAATAAAAAAAAAACCCTAAAAGTCAGAATGACAGTTTAGTTCATTAGTGGGCTTCTTATGACCTCAGATCAATACCATGATCTACATTATAAAAGGAGAGTGCTTATTTATGAAATCAGTCCTCAAATTTCCAAAGTGGGACTTTCATAGCCCCTTGCACACATGCAAATTTGTTAATTAATTAAACTGTTTCAAGTTCAAACCAATATGTAGTATTTCATATGAATAGAAATATCAGTATTATGTAAATTTGAAAAATATTTTAGTTATATGTTTTATAAATTAGTGATATTTATCTCTTATCTATCATTCTCCTATCTATATACCTATCTCTCATCTATCATTCTACTATCTCTCATCTATCATTCACTATCTATCTGCCTATCTATGTATCTATCTATCTATCTATCTTTCTATCTATCATCTATTATGATTTTTTATCCCAGTACTTCCTGACATGAACCTGATTATATAGTTCCAAAATTAGAAAGAACTATTTTTATAGTTTATCCTAAAGATTGAGATATTAAAGTATAAAAAAATTAAACATTACAAAATTTATGTGTGTTTCAAAACATTGCAATGCAATTCCATTACTGGTGTCATTTAAATTAAAATTATTTAAACTGAAATTGAAATGTTTATTTCTGACTTTTTAAAATATAAGCTTTTATGTTTTAAAAAGGAAATTTTTGTGTAAAATTAATTATTCACGTCCTAAATGTAAGAAATATATTTGTGTGGGTTTGTGTGTACATGCACAATAATATAGGTTTAATGTTAATTTTTGGTACAATTTTAATCTCTAGAATATCTTTTTAAAGAAAAATAATAATCCAGTGTTTAGAACTTATTCAGTGATTTGTGTGTTAGCAAAGGTTGTAACAGAAAATGTCAAATGACTTGTATTTTTCTTTCTTGTTGAAAGCTTTTTCATGCGGAAAGTTGTCTTACACTGTGTCAAAAGAATAAGCTGTCAGATTGTTAATGTTTAATACATTCTGAGAATAACTGCCATGTACTATACTAATTTGACCTTTTCAGGGCTCTGAATTTGATTGGATGGACATTTCTCTCCTATTTAAAAACTGAAACCCCTGTTGGGACGAGCAAGAATGACCATCTGTTGAAATTCAGAATACTAAAAAGGTTAAAGTACACAACCAAAGACTGCTGAGTATATTTTATAATTACATTTTACCACCTTATTTCCTGTCAAAAAGCATGACAACTGCAGATGATGGCATGAAATCAATTTTCCTTTTTCAGAAAACATATACAAAAATACATATAAGGTGTGGATAATCTAATGTCAAGTGTTCTATGAAAGCTATGAAAAAATGCACCTTTTGTTTTTCTATGATAACAGGGTTTCTATAGAATGGACACTCTAGTACAAAAGACTATTTCAGGGAAGGTCAGAAAGACACAATAAACATAGTGCATTTATGCTGGGTAAAAAGAATACTATAAATATCTGCCCTTCATCTAATCTAAGATCTTAAAAATATCAATACTAGAATCATTATCATGCATAGCAATCACATACTTATAATATTTTAGAAAATTAAAAAAATGCCCCCTAAACATTTGATGTAGCAAAAAAAAATACCTGTTTAATGGATGTTTCTATATTATAAGAATTTTATTGCATATGCAAGGTCCCAGAATCGATCATAATAACCACAAAAGACCATAACAGAAACATAAATAAGAAAAGACAATTACTAAGCTGCTAATGTTGCTTTTTGAGACAGGTTCCCAGTATATATTCTTGGGTGGTCTGAAACTCACTAAATTGAACGGGTTGGTATGAATAGCTTCCCAAATTCTGAAAATGAAAGAATCCTGATTTCCTGAAATTAGATTAAATATAATTCCAACAATTATAAGAATTTTATAATTTTGGTACATATAGATTTGGATATTGTTTAAAACCTACTGCAGGGAAGTGCTGTGTTAATGTAGACACCGTTCCTTATAGCTATGACAGTCTCCAACAGAGGTATTATAGAATGCAACAAATAATTTTAAATTTCAAAAAATCAAACTAGACCAAGAACACATATATAAAAAATGATGTGTGTCTATATGAAAACATAATTTTTTGTCCTATATTATATAATACATTGTCATTTATTCATAGAATGTTCTCATTGCTGGTAACCTTGATCCAGATGGGTTTTAAGAACTGGGATGAATATGTGGAGTCAGCACCAGGAGACTGTAACGTGACCACCTGTTGTTCAGGCAAATGGTCGTGCATATCTTGAGCCATCTTTATTTCAACAATTTCAATGGTTTGCATGAACACTTTTACATTCAGTTTTCTCTTTCTAAATTTTTAAACGGTTACAATATTCACCAACTTGGATCTTGTCTCTTTTCCCTCCAACGTCCAAACTCTCCCATGAGTAGTCATTACCCTTTTGACCTATATGTCTATTTCAGCATCATGAGGAATTTTTCAACCTACAAAGTAAATTTTCTAACTAGGCATACCTACAGGTAGAACAATGTGCTCAGTTGGTGGCACATGTGGTTTCAGCATCATGCAGGGTAAGAGGCAGGTAATATACATCTGGTGAGTTCTCTTAATCATGATCAACTCACCAGCCAAAGCTGGATCAATCCAGTCTATGTTTTGTGCTGCTCTATCTCCTGACATTACCAGGATTTTCCCTTTGTCTTCCAGGCAGCATAATCTCGAAGCTTAATTTTAATATTTGGTGCTAGTCATCCCTTGTCCTTATTGTATTTTTTTATCTCCCTTAATTTCTTGAGATATTGGCACAGTTATTAGAAATGAGGGAAGAGTGGGTGTCTGTGATTTCACATCATTCCCTAGTCCTTGAATGTTACCATTAACTCCTGTTACCATCTATTTAATAACATTTCTTTAAAGCTCTTTGGTTAAAATCCTTCTTCCTTGAAGAGTTATACAAATATGTAACATTAAGCTTCATGACCTACTGTGACTCCTTCAGACCAGCTATATGGCTAGCAAGGTGAAAGCAAGGACATTATGTAGCACACATACTCCTGCGGTTGTGACTGCAAATTTGAATGGGTCCCCAAAGATCTTCTCGCAAGGAGAACCACTTATGCAATTCTCAGGTGTTATTCCCTGAAGAAGTCACATGACTCACATTAAATATAATTCTCTACGTGGGAGCTCTATAGTGCCTTAATGTGTTTGTTTACCAGTTTTCTGTCCTTATCTCTCAATCTTGCAGACATTTATAATTTCCCACAAAAATGAACATGAAAACCATATTTAAAACTGCTTACGTACAGTACAACAAAAGGAAGATCATGACTCTTCGTACCTGAGATACCTGTAGACAGATGTTTGGCAATTCCCAAGAGGAGGAGAAAATCAAATTCAGGAATCAACTTGAGGAAAAGAATGTTGTGTTCTTGTATTTCTTACTGTGCATTGCAAATTTTGAAAGTCTGTTTACATAGGTCATTCCCATCTTATATAACACAACACTAAAATACACCTTATTTTAGTAAAGCACACGACAGTATGACATTTTCAGTTTTAGGAATATTTCACCATGAGCATAAAAGATAATTTCCTTCTATTTTGAGTATTAAAAATATAATATATGGTATGTAAAGTATATTAAAAATACAGAACTGTTCCAGAAGAGAGAAACTTGTAGTTGTCAAAAGGATGTGAAATTGCATACTAAAGATTAGGTTAGCATAGAGGCGTGCAGCAATAAAAAAACTCAAGAGGTATTTAAAAATTAAGCGTGGGATTATGATGATTGGCTGGGAATATGAAAGCATAATACTCTTGAGAATACCTAATAGAGAAACTATTGTGTATATGTGGGTTGCAGTGTTTTTAAATGGCAAAAAGAAAATAATACTATTAATAATAGCCTCAAAATAAAATATCCAAATATATCTCACCAAGGAAGTGGAAGTGTACAATCAAGATGCAAATACAATGCAAACGTTGATGTGGAAAATATACCAGAACATAGAAAGATAACCCATGCTCATTGATTGAAAGGATTGATATTGCTAAAATGACCATTCTGCCAAAAATGATTCACAAACTCATAAGAATTTTCAATGATGTATCTATAAAATTAAAAAAATATTAAATTGCATATGGAATCACAAAAACCCATAAATGTTAAAACAATATTAAACAATAAAAAACAGATCCCCCTTTCAAGACAATACCTCCTTTAAGTTACACTACAGAGTTATAATAATAAATACAATATACAATATAATAATAAAAACAGTGTGGTATTGCCATGAAAACACACCATTGTTCAAAGACTTAGACCTGAAGAAATACACACTTTTATAACTGCCTGATTTTTGACAAAGAGCACCAAAATACCAATTTGATGAGAATACCATACTCAATAAATATTACTGGTCACACTGGATAGCTGCACATATAAGATGTAAACTTGATCCTTATCTCCCACCCTGCACAAAATTCAGCTACAAATGTTTCAAGAGCCTCAACAGAAGGATGGATACCCTGAATCTGATATATAAGAAGACAAGATCTCCTGAGTAAACTGGGAGCATAGGGACCATGGGAGAGAGTTAAAGGGGAGGGAAGAGGAAAAGAGGGACACAGAGAAAAATGTATAGCTCAATAAAATCGATAAAGAAAAGAAACTAAGAAATACACTTGGACTCATTGACACTGAAAAGAACTTTCTAAACTGGCCCCAATATATGGGCATGACAATTAATAAATGGGCCTCATGAAACTAAATATCTTCTGTTTGACAACTCTGCCACCATTGTAGTGGAAAGGCAACCTCCAGAATGAATCTGCTAGTTAAGTACATGAGAGAGTACTCCATTGTGACATCTTGAACTTTGCAGGAAGATGGATGGAGCTAGAAAACATTATTTTGAGTGAGGTAACCCAGACGCAGAAAGACAATTATCACATTACTCGCTCATAGGTGGTTTTTAAACATAAAGCAAAGAAAACCAGACTACAAACCACAAACCCATAGAATTTAGACAACAATGAGGACACTAAGAGAGACTTAGAAAGATATAATCTACATGGGAAGTAGAAAGTAGAAAAAAGACAAGATCTCCTGAGTAAATTGAGAGCATAGGGGACCTTGGGGGAGGGTTGAAGGGGAGAGAGGAGAAGTAAGGAAGGAAAATGAGAAAAATGTAGAGCCCAATAAAAATCAAAAAAAGAAATTAAAATATTGAATTATGAAAAATGTACACAAAACATAAATTAGCTTTATATGAGCCTTGAGCAAAGAAATTGTTAAGTATCTGTTGCTGTGTAATAAATTTTCCCAATACTTAAAAAAAATGTACATGAGAGAGAAGGTTCCTATCTAGAATATGCAATGAGCGCAAAACATCAAATACCAAGAAAATAAACAGCACGGTTTTAAAATTATTCAATAAATTAAAATGTTCTCCATAGATGAATCACTTATAGCTCATAATCATTTTTACTCTTCTGTCAGTAGAATTTTCAGTATGACCCAAAGTATTCTGGGTCAAAGAACAAAGAGATATCAACATTGTATTGAAGTGGGATCACTTCCTCTTTCCAGCTCTCATAGTCATATATGGTGCTGTGCATCTTATCAAAGGTCAAAAATAATCATTAAACTTATTTACATATAATTCCTACAAGCCATAATAATGACTGCCCAGCAAGGCATGATCACTAGCATAATACTGGTTTGAACATCATGAAAAAACAAAAACCTGTTTTCT